>PVKN010021882.1:0-15373 GCA_004027915.1 Capromys pilorides
AGATATCAGTCTACTACCTACACTGGAAATTCTGTTGAATTTTGCCAGTTACCTTTGACCACAGGACTTCGAGTGACAGCAATTTTAAATGTATCTCTAGGACCTTCAGCAGATTTTACAAACCACAGCTGACTTTGCATACTCTTTTTTATTGGGTTTCCTTCAATGCACACTCAAATTTGTTCTGCCAAGTTAGGATGTAGCCAGCGACTTTATGTTCCTGTCTCTAGTACAGAGATGGTCTACAGCCCCTAGCCCTTAGCAGAGAAGAGTCTTTAGTCTTCTCGGGAGCTCTGTACACATGTCCTCCTCAACTTTCTCATTTGTGACTATCAGCATAAAGAAATTGCTTTCCCAAGTCTATTCTTTTCCCACCAAACATGAAAGGTGCCTACCATGGATGGATAAAGGAGCAGAGAAAGTGCTTCCTTCCTGTAGACCTACAGGATATTAAAAAGTATCCCAGAATCAAAACATCTAGGAGAATGCCTTGAATAGAGCAGAAGTTAGACCATGTCAATTCTGACAATATCTGAAATCCTCTCAGCCCTGTCTTCAGATGGCAAAAATCCCTCGATAGAGCCCTGGTTCTGCTCTCTGGAAGGGACACCCTGTCCATTGTCCGCTGTGATTTCTGTCTATGCCTCTGCTCGTGGGGACTCCTCTTGGTTTTTCCCTCTCCTTGACCACATTTGAGAAAGGCCTCATGAAAATTAAACATCTGAAATCTACTTCTAGACAGAAAAAAAAAAACCCAGAATGGGTCAAAGATTTTGGATAAGTCAAAAGGTTTTGTTTTGTTCCAAGCTATTGGCTTTATTGACAAAAATACAGTATACTGACAACACAATCCCCTAAAAATGTACGTAGGCTTCTGAACTATTTGTTTGTAGTCAGTTTCAGGTGCATAAATTACATGTAAATTCTTTCTAATGTGTACTTCTTTAATATGCCTTATTTCTCTGTTTGATCAATTTAATAGTGATCACTCAGAGACCATGGGGCTAAAGGACTGGTCTTAAACTAATCTTTGGCTTTCATCGCTTTATTCAATGTTACTGTTGTTCAAAACCCTTCTAAGTGTTATCTCTCTGGAGTCTAGCAAGAGTTGACTTTAAAATTTTTCAAAGTCAAATTTTAGAGAATTCTCAATTTCTTTTCATTTTTCACTGCAATCTCTCCAGTGTCTTGAATTTTTCTCTTATATCTTCTTGCTTCTACCTCTCTCTCTCTCTCTCTCTCTCTCTCTCTCTCTCTCTCTCCTCTTCAAAGAACCAGTTTCTGGAATTAGCGGGTTATAACACAGAAAACAGAAACTTTTGTAGATACATTGAGAAGGAAGAAGTTAACACAGAAAATTAGAGAAAGCACAGCTACTAGACTATCATAAGAACACAGATTAGGAGGGCTACTTATAATAATTAAGAAATGTAGGATCAAGCATCTCGGCTTTAACAGCACAGGATTCATTCTCAGAAAAACCAGCACTAAAGTTAGTAGTCGCTAATCATGAACTCAGCTACTTACAGCCCAGAAGAGAATTATCATGAATATGTTTTGAACTAAGTTAGCAAGCCGCAAGATCCTCTATCAACGGCCTACTCAAGCTTAAGAAAGAAAATAGCTTTTACTTTCTAAATATCCAGTTAAGTCTCCCTTCTCGTGTAATCTAATCATGAACCTTTTGGCAACAAAATCAGCGAAATATAATTTCTAGGTTTTAATCATCATAGTTCAGAGCAGGCTGCTTAGAAGGTGGTGATAATATAGAAAATAAAACATTATACCTTGTGCTCTAAAGTTCACAGAAGTTATTAAAATCACAATGACTCTGACCAAGCTTATTTTTTAACTTCTTTGCTTGCTCTGTGTATCACAAGTGGGCACAACACAGACCACTTGAGGACCACAGCAAGAATACTCCTCCACATGGCAATAACATGAAACTTTGGAGTTTAAAATTTTAGGGCCCTGGCCATTATCTTTTAAATCGATCTGAGCATTGATCAGAATTATTGTTGAGTGAGAAAACTGCATGATAGGGAGTGAGCAGAATGAGATCTACTCTGGAGTTTGCTGCAAGGCTATACCTTAAAGAAAGTGCCAGGTCTTCTTTAGGCCTTTTGTTTTCCCTCATTTGGAATAAAGGGATTAAGCGAAACATGTCGTGTCTAGCCTTTCTTCTATTTATGGAGGCATTCTTCACATGAAGTCTAATAAGGAAATCCAATAAAGGGAAAAAACTTCTCATTTGTTGTGGGATGAGGCCCTAGAGCCCAGAACTCCCTGTGAAATCTCCAGAAAAACCCCTTGGGCTCCATGTGGCATAGTTTGAAAACTTCTGGATGAGACTATCTGTGCAATATGCCCTCTGCTTCTGAAGTCCTGGGCTCTTTATCATTTTCCAAGCCTTGGCTCAGTTGAAAGTAATGCCAAATGCTCACGTTTACAAAAATGTTAGCAAGCTCTAAGATTCTTCATTTAATACAAATACAAGTAGGGAGGACAGGAGAGAAGGTCTATTAAAGCAGATTTAGAAGTATTATATTTGGGCACAAAAAATCAGGTTCCAAATCATTTCAAAGATTTTGTATGTCATTATTCAGGAGAAACTGATTGCTGGAACACTGTTACAGGAGAATACCCACAAGCACTGTAAAAGAAAAATGACCCCATGATGCCTATGGGACAGCAATTAGACTTAACCAGAGCCTGCTGATGTTGTCATACGGAAATATAAAACCAACATTATTTCCAAAAAGGCAAAGAATTCCACAACATTCACCAGACCTTCCTTTAAGTGGAAGACCAGCCGTGGTTAGGGTCCATTTGGAGTAATAATTTGAAAGACAGTTAATGTAAGAAAACAGAACAAAGTGCATGATTGCTAGAACCTTCCTAATAATGGACTTATTATCCATTTTCTACTCCTGCTTTTATGTTGTTCTTCTTCCCTGTATAACACCCTTATTATGTGAGCCACTACAAAGGCCAGATCATAAAACTGTCACAGAGAATTCAGTAGAAGAAGCTTGTTGCAGCAACAGCAGGACACCCAAGGATGTCTACGATTTTGCCATGGCCCAAGGACTATAAGCTTCTCTAGGCTATGGAATGCTCCCTCAAGCTTCAGAGCCTGGGATTCCAAGATGCTGGACTTCAGCTCTTCTCATTTCTTCCTCAGCCTACCATGTGGTCACAGATCTCCAAAGTATCAATCATGTGGCTCTTTGTATAATCAAGATTACAATTGTGCTTCTAGATCTATTTACTTCTTTAAAAAGCAGCTGAAACCCCACAATTTGCTTAATTCTATCTCTGACCACCAAAACCACATGGCTTCTCCTCTTGCATTATTGTCTATGTGACTTCAGTAAGCATTCTTAAGGGTTGGTAGTGTTAACTTTCTCTAAATATATCCTTTTCCTTTAGCAGAATAAAATGGAAAACTCACAGACATCAACATCATAAGGAACAGGATTTAAACATATGCTCTGTCCCTTAATTGATGACCATAATGTCATTGTGAACTTCAGTTTTCTTGGGTATCAAAGTGGGAATAATGATTCTGTAACCTCCCAGTGCACTTGCAAAATGTTTACCATAAAGCTTAAACATAGTAACTGCTCAGGAAATACTACTCTTATCTCATTCCTTCTTTCCTTGACAAATTTCATAATTTGTATCCTGGGTACATTTTCTACTCTACAGGCAGTTATTAGTTATTGATCTTGGTAACAAACATAATAACAGCATAACTGAAGAGAACTTTTGGCAAGAGCAATGAAATACCTTTTATCTTTCTCCTTCTCTAAAACCTTCACACTGGCACTATCCGTTTGAAAGATTTCCAACTGAACAAACATAGGTGTTGCTAATGTCATTTATTTTCTGAACCTGTTTCTGTCTACATATTTAAGGGATTAGTAACTTGATTACTGTCCATGAATATAGTAAGAATAGATCTCCCAAAAATGAGTGTTGTTAATTTTTTTCTTCTTAACTACAATATTAGCCCAATTTTCTAAGTCCAGCTCTTTTTTGGTAAAATAGTATATTAGCGAAATATGAGGGTTTTTTTTTTAAATGTGATTAAATAACACTTGACCAAATAAAAGGATGATGCAAGATTTCCATCTCTTCAAGCAGGTTTTTCCTTCAATTCCCTGCCACAGTGTGGATCTTGAATATCCCTCAAAGAGCCATGTGTTGAAAGTTTGATCTTTAACCCATGGCACCACTGGGAGGTGACAGAACTTTTAAGATGTGGGAATGAAAGGGAGCAAGTTAAGTAACTGGGGTTTGTACTCTTGGAGAGAATTTTGGGACCCAGCCAACAGCAAGCTGCTTTCTTCACCAAGAGATCTTGATGAGATATGTGTACAGGCTCGCAAAGCCAACTGTCCATGAATGCAACCTCCAAAACTGGGAGCCAAAATAAACTTTCCTTTTGCTAAGTTTGTTATTTCGGGCATTTTGTCACAGTGACAGAAACCTAATACAACACCCCAGTATCTTATGAAAGTTGACAGATGTCCCTCAACAATGTGACCAATTATCTGTTGAGAAAATCCAGTGCTTTTGCTATGATTTGAACATATTCCCTCCAATTTCAGGTGTTGCCAATGTTGCATTAAGAAATATAAGCCTTTAAGGGCCAGGGATATAGCTCAGCAGTATAAGTGCCTGCCCGGCAAGTACAAGGTTCAGAGTTCTATTCCTGGTACTACAAAACAAAAAGAAAGAAAAAAAAGAAAAGCAAAAACATATAAGCCTTTCAGGGCTGGAGATATAGCTCAGTAGAATAAGTGCTTGCCTGGAAAGCTCAAGGACCTCAGTTCAATCTCTGGTTCTGAAAAAAAGAAAGAAAGAAAGAAAGAAAGAAAGAAAGAAAGAAAGAAAGAAAGAAAGAAAGAAAGAAAGAAAGGTCTTTAGGAGGTGATTAGGCTATAAATTCTCTCTATTTTTTTTCATGGGTTCAAAGTTTGAACTCACGACCTTGCACTTGGCAGGTTGGTAGGCAGGCACTTGTGCCACAGAGCTATCTCCCCAGCCTAGGATATAAGTTTTCTATAAGTTAACGGCACTAGAACATATACATATATCTATATCTTCATAAACAGTGACTAAATATAGCATTACTAAAACGTAGATAGCTATAGATATCTTCATATAGCAGTGACTAGTTTGCCCTTCTGCCTTCTGTTGTGCAAGAATTTTCTTACCAGACCAAATGCCAGCACTTTGATCTCAGAGTTCCAGGCTTAGCTCTCTCAAACAGCTGGGGAAATACACTTCTATTCTGTGTAAATTACGAGTCTTGGGGATTTTATTGCAGCAGCATGAACAGACTAAGTCAGGTTTCCTCTGCTCAGACTCCTGAACAAACATCACAGAAGACATTGGAGGTTTGAACCACTTGTTTTCTCTGACCTCCCAGACTCAGTCTCCACTTAATCATGTGGTCCCAAGTAGTCCTGGTTAGTCTATGTTTTACACGGGGTTTTGTTTTTGGTCATTTCAGAAAGGTATTGGCACACTGTACACATTAGTGTTCTCTGGAACACAAATTGAAAGCATTTCATCTAGCCCAAGTCTTTCGCCTTAGAAGGGAGGTCACTGAGACCTAAACAATGACAGAGAATCCAAAATTGCCAAGTCGTCAGCATTCTTCCTTCTCTCCCAGTCTCACTGTGGTTAAATAAGGACCTCACGTGAATACATTTCTTTCCTTTGTTACTTTTCCATTGTATTATTTACAGAGGCTGCGGATGCACATATGTGTACGCTACAAAACAAAAGAATACTCCCTTGAGAAATGTTGGTGCTCATCTCTAGATGGACAATAATTTGAGTCATTGCACAGACAATGTCACAGACATTGTCACAGCAGTGACATAGGAGCGGCATTTAATGGCAGCATGATCACAAGAGGGAGTGCCCAATATGTCCGGAGCTGATGGCCAGGGCTGGGCTATGCTAAACCGTTCATTTACTATCCATTTTTTGTTGGCCTACTATACCAGAAACTATGCTACAGATACAAAGGTGGGGAAGACAGAGCACCTGCCTTCAAGCTGCTTACATTCTAACATAAGATAGAGGCCTGCAACCAATCAGCATAGTGAAGTAACAGGAAAATTTTAAGAAAAGCTCATTTGTACCTAGGACAATAGAAAATTAGAGTTTGTCTTCAAGCAATACTGCATTTTGAGTAACTCCTAATAGTCATACATTGACCAAAAGCAAAATTATCCCAAATTTCAATTATTCAAATTAACCAGAGTAGCAGCACAGATAATAGAAAGTGGGGACTAAGAAAAAAGCAAATTCTCTGCTTTAGCATGCATCATATGACAAGCCACCCAGCACTCCACAGCAGCAGCTTGCCTTCCTAATTGTGTTTTCTCAAAGCAAATGCTAGCATGGTTTATATCCCTTGAGCACACACCAGCTGGATAGTAAGAGGAAGCCAGTTCAGCATTAAAAATTGACCGCAGATAATTTAGAGGGCAGACAAGCCACAGGCAGAAAACAGAATGGAATAGATCATTATTTATAACCAGTGAGGACTCGTCCCAGCCCACCCTGCCGCCCGGTCTCCTGGCTTTGCTGAGGTTGTGATCCTGTTACAAGTCTTAATAGACCCTTTTTACGAATATAGCAGTAAGTGCATAAACAAGGTCCTGTGGAATTTAGAGAACAGTAATGAACCTACGTAAATTTAGACAGCCCAGAATGCAGTTAGTTATTAGATCACTTTCAAGTGAATAAAACCTGAAATTTGCTTTTCACTTTGCAAATCATCTTCTCCCCAGCAAATGCCCACAGTAAATGTTCTTTAAAGCATGTAAAGCCATGGGTCTTTTAAGTATGCTTCATGGACTAACTGAATCAAATTAAACGGCTATTTACTTCTGCCACAGAAGCTCTGACAAATAAAATGGAAGATGTTGCTGCCATTTTCATTGACTAAAATAAACCCTTACTTGGAGAAAAAGATGGAAAAGAAACTAAAATGTCATTTGCTGACACTGTCATTCCCTGTCACTCAGTAAATAAATATAACATCTATTAGTTGTCATGGAAACGTTCTGCCTGATTCTGAGGCTCAAAGCATAACAATAAAGAAACCCTGATATTTGAGGCTGTTCCCAAACAACTCTTTTGGCATTTCTTATGAGCTCACCAGCACAAGAGCTAACATTTTCTCTGTTTTCTTTCTTGGACATGAATGCATTTGCTTTGGAAAAAGACATGTATCTTAGAAACCTATCAAAAACATTTGAATACGGCTACCTTGGCAATCTCTGCTGTGTCTGCTCCTCCCCCACCTCTCTTTTAACCTTTGCCTGAGAAGAATTTAAATGGCATATTTAGTGACTGCATATTGTATTTCCTGTACCCAATGCTGCATAAAAGGCATCGATTTAAATCATTTACAGTAACTATGTGGAGGAGGAGAGCCTGGTTTTTCTGCACCAAATGCTCCTGTATCCATCCTAAGCAGCCACAAATATGGACAATAAATGAGTGTGCTGCAATTGTCTCTTGGGGTGAAGAATTTTCCTTTCGTAAAGACTGTCTATGCATTTCCAGTGTCCTACAAGAAAGCAGCTCAGATGTGTGAACATAAAGGAACTTAAGCTTCCATCTCCCAGGTAACGAGTCTCAGAAACGTTGGCCCCCAAATTCAGAGAATGTTCCTATTGTAATATTTTTTACATCATGGAATTTATAACACCTCACAAAGCAGGAATGGAGCAAGTTTAAAGGTTACAGCTGAGCACCACTAAAGCACTAGAGGCACCACTGTTAATAATAATCAGCTGAAAAGCAAGACAGGCCTCACACTTCAGAGCTGTGCTAAAATATTCAGCATTTCTAAAGCTCAGGAGACTTTGACAACCTAGGCATAAATCAGGAGGGGCTTTAAATTCCTCATTTTCTGGCCCTTTCCCATACATTCTTGACACCACATTGTCCCATAACCATAGCTGAGGCGAGAGTGGGTTCCAGCCGTACCAAAAAAAATCAAAGCAGAATTACTTTCCTCCAGGTCTTAAAACAATCGTTTCTGAAAGATATTTAAAGATTTTAAGTTTTCTGTAGTGAGGCCAAAAGGAGATTACACTCTTCCCAGTGCTCTACCATGTCTTATCTTTGGATATGAACATCTTAGATTTCTCTAGATCTTATTAATTCATGTCTCCATACTAAGAATGGCTTAGATAGCCAGAAGTAAGAAAGCAACTGAAAAGAGGAAACTAAATAGGATATAAATGAATAAGGTTGATTTATAGGTTCTTAAAATGAGCTGAGGGATCATTTGCATGAGAAATTCAGAATCACCTAAGATGCTGAGGCTCCAGTTCTCCACCCCAAGTGAGCCATGCACAAGTCAGACCTTCCTGGGAAAAAGACATCAGCAAATGTTTCTAAGTGATTTTTTTCCCATCAGATGGATCTAGAAAACCATGCATTGAACCTTAACCCCTAAACATGGAGCCAAAACATCTGCAATTTAACCATAGTGCCAGCCACAGGCATAGGCCCATAGAATACTTGCTATATGGACTTGAATGTATCATCTATTATACTTGCTTCTCTAGAGGAAAATCATTGCTCACATTTTCATTTTTTCATTTTTCAGAAATTTTTTTCTAAGTATATTTTCTCCTCCCATCCCAGTGTTCTCCCTTTCAGAGAGCCTGTTGGAAAAGATAATGTATTTTGCCTCAGATCTTTGCACAATGGGTCTCCCCAGGCTGATACCACAGCAGAAATGTGGAGTTGGGGCTCCCAAGACCTCCATGACCTGTGCACCAGTTTTTCATAATTGGAGTTTCCCTAACCCAACTTGTACTGCGATGTGGCAAACTTTCTAGATTCTCTAATCCTGACTAGTAAAGAAGAAAGAAAGGAGAAGTAGAAAAGAAAAAGGCCTGTAATATGTTCTTGGCCAATTTATATTCTTTTTCCAGCAGTTGAAGAAGGAAGAACTTTAAGGCTTCTAACTCCAACATATTTTATTTTATTTTGCAATTTCTCCTTATCATTCAAATTCCTTGTTTCTTAATACCATCAGAGCCCTAACCATGAAGACATGAAAGCCAAATTTCGCTGTCTCATCTGTGTCAGCCCACTGGGGCTCCCAAAACACTGTGGCGTGAGTAAGGTAAGCACTGGAAGTAGCATGGGCAAGCTGAGTGCTGAGGGGCTCAATTCTCCACTTCCTCCTCTTGAACATCTTAGCCCACATGCATTTATATTGTTTCCTTCCTTTTGCCCACTTTGTGGATAGCACAGAAAAGGGGGAATGAGCAGTTTAGCAGGTCATTATGTTCTATATGTGATACACTATAGTTCTGATTCCATAAAGAAAAGAAGCCAGAGGAGAAATGGTATCCTGGCAGAAAGTCTTCTGCACTAAAACAGAGACAAGTAGGACAACACAAGTGGCACGTGTAGGGTGTCAGCAGTGAGGCCAGCTCAGGCAGGATCAGCCCACCTCCCTCCTGACTCCTCCTTCCTGTGTAACAGCCACCATCAGGGTCACCTTTGGCTGCTTCTACTGTGCAGGCGACCAGAGATTTGCCAAGACTCCTCTCAGCCTAGCAAGCTTTGGGGACCCTCCCCCTCTCTCTCTGTGCAAGGGGCCATCTTTTGTATTCCAGGAAGAATTTTCATAGTAAGCTAAGATAAAGCAAAATCAATTTCTTCATTAGAAACATGGAAGCATGAGAGATCCAAAAGTCTCGTATTCTCCAGTAACTCTAACTCATTTCTAAACCAAGTTTGGCTTTCTTGGCACAGACCCTGGCTGAACCAATCTGGAACCATCCTCATTCTTTCCTGTCTGAGTTGGTTGTCAAGTAAACATAGTCCATGTCTTAGCCAGAAGTCAAAGTGAGTTTGCCCTATTCTATACCTAGTTAGAGTCCTAATACTTTCCTGAAAATCCTACCAGGTGCTTCCCTGGGGGAGATGTTGGTGGCAGCAGCTTTGGACACAGGAGGTTGTGGTTCACATTCTCAGTTGTTACTGACATGCTGTGTGATCTTCCATAAGCTATGCACTATCTCTGAGTCTCAGTGTCTTCTTGCCCACATGAGATAGCTGTGCTGACTTCATGGACTACTGACAAGATAAAAGACATGAAAATAACAGGAACGTCTGAACTCAGGGTGCAAATTTCTCAGCACCTCACTCTGATCCAACTCTTCTTCTGGCCCCTCACATGTATTTGGACTCTAATTCTCTCTCATTTGGGTATTCTGCCTCAGTCCTGTGACCTTGGGATGAAGAAAGAGTTCAGAACAGATGAAAGAAAGAATGCAGCAAAATGAGGGTACCTAGTCTGGAGGCACTAAGTCAAAAAGAGATGCAAGGAGGACACAGAGATGGCAGAGAGGCTGCAGAAAACTGTAGGTGGAAAACATGATGAAATCCCACCCTGAAGTCTTAAGCACCTAGCTTGATTTTGCATGAAAAGAAGTAGAGAGAAGAGGCTCGGTCGTGTCAGGAAGGGAAGAACCCAGCATCTGGAACCAAGAAGCCTAGACTTAGTTCTTCATTCTAAACTTTACTGCCTTTATAGTTCTCAGAAGTCATTTTAACACCCCCACCCAGTCTCATTTTTCCTTTGTTAAGACAACACTGAAAATATGCAAAATGCCTAAAAGCTGATGGGATGATTCAGCAGTAGGTGCTTCAATACTTATTATGACTTCAAAGTCATCTTTTTGTGCCTCAGTCTCTTCATTTGTAAAGAATAAAGCAAATTGAACTGTATGTGCCTTCTTGACCCTCATTCACTTTTGTCTTTCAGGAGGTGAAGAGTTTAGTTTGAAGATGTTAGATTCAGGAAAGCATTCATGCAGGAGAAAGTTTCTGGTCAAGTTGGTAACGTGGATGAAGACTTCTAGAAATACAAGTCTCAAGTGATCATGCCAACCCTATAGGTACCGTGGGGAGGCCCATGGGCATTTGTGGTTGTCTAAATGATGGGATGATGTATTGTTGCACAGAAGGGAGATTATTGCCAATAATATTGTATTATGTGATTTCCAATACATATAAAACAGGATTTTCCATGTTTTCATTAATAAGAAATGATAATATTTAAATATCCTGAGTTGATCATGTATATAAATATGCTAAAAAATCACATGGGATCCCATGAAGACATACAATTATTATTTATCAATTAAAATGAGCAAAAACTGGGTGTGGTGATACTTGCCTCTAGTATCAGCACTTAGGTGAGTGAGCTAGGAGAATCACAAATTGAAAGACAACCGGGCTAAATAACAAATTTGAGTTCAGTCCAAACTTCATAGCCAGATGCCACTGTCCTAATAGATAAATAAGAAGGCACTACTGACATTAGCAGATAGCAGACATTTGTACACAACAGCTACCGTACAAATACTGTAATGAGTTGTACAGCTCATGTCCCCACCCCACCCCAAGATATTTAATTAGAACACCAATTCTTAACGTGAGCCTGGAGGATCTCTAGAGGTCCTTGAGATTCTCTCAAGAAAATAAACAAAAATGTCATTTTCACAGCAACACCATAACATGACTTGCTTTCTTTATTGAGTCGACCTTTGCAATGATAGCATAAAAAGAACCAATGGGTAAAAATGCTGGTACCGGGGCCAGTGAGATGGTTCAGTGGTCTAAAGCACCTGCTTAGGAAAGCTTAGGCAGCTGCAGGGACTGTGGTTGAATCCCTGGCACCACATGCTGTGCCAGCCCCACCCCCAGAGCAGGCTGAGCCCGCCATAAATAAATTAATTAATTAAATTAAATATTGGTGCCTTCACAGTCAGAGCAGCAGCATGGGCAATGCCACACTGGTAGTCACTACTATTCATTTGCACTTGAGCAAACAACAAAATACTTCAGTTTCACTTCATGTGCTTGATGAAGCAGCAAAATTACTAACTTCACTAAATCTAGCTCCTTGAGGACACACATTTTTAATACTCAATGAAGTGCAGCATATAATATAATTTTATTTTAATTGCAACCTGAATAAGCCTCTTTTTTCATGGAATACCATTTTTACTTTAAAAGGAATCAACTAGCAGGTAAACTATGAGTATTTAGATGTATATCTTACCCAGCATCTTGTCAAAATTTTCATTTTCAAGACAATAATCGTACTTGTTACCAATGATAAAATTCAAGCGTTCAAGCTGAAAAATTAGAATTTTGAAAAATTTCTGCTTGTCATCATGAATTTGACAGCTTTCCCAATTGATCTTATCTTCCCTGATAAGATCCATACTAATCTTAGCAGGACATATCGATACATTATAGTGTATAATACAATATGTCAACATTTGGAAGTACTGTGTAAGTCAATGAGCCATTGTTTTCGGGGATTTAATGTTTTTTAAATAACTTATACATGATCTTACAAACTCATACATAGTAAAAGATGTAATATGAATCAACAGATTATGACATAATACAGAGTGAAATGTTCAGTGATAGGCTATCAGAGTCAACATGACAAGAAACATTTAAGGAATTATCACTTGTTTTTGTGTCTTATCAAAGAATAACATTCATAATTACCTCAAAATCTATTATTTGCTACTCCCTTTTCCATATTGTTCTATGTAAAAAAATGGATTTTCAGAAGTTCTAGCAAAATTAAATACAGAAGCAGATATCTGAGAATCTTATTGTCTTCAATTATAAAAGGCATTATAGAAATTTCCTGTAAAAAGTAAAAATAACACTACTCTTCTCATAAAATTATATTTTGTTTTAAACAACAGTTTTTGCTGCCCTGGGCCCAATGGAAATTCATTAGATCCAGCAACCAGGACTGGCCTGTGAGGGAGATCACCCGGGCGTGTCGGAAACTTAGCTGACCCAGCAACAATGCCCGGCACGTGAGTGGAGCTTCATCCATCATGTAGGCCCAGTGTGGAAAACTGCTGCAGAACTCCCTGCAGAGCGGCTAGAGACAAGATCCAACCCAGCTGATATGGAGCAGAACATCTTGCCAGAGTGACACAGCAGGTTCAACTCCAAGGGCTGCAGCAGGAAGAAGTGGAGCTCAGAAGCCAGACCCAAGCCACACCCACCTGGACAAGTTTGAACCTGGTAGATAAAGATCTGGTGCTAAAGTAAGAACTCTACCAAAGGTCAGAATTCAGTGCTATACAAAATGACAGAGAGAAGGAGCAAAAGGCGCTGTCAGGCCCTGAGCTCACCCAGAACAAATGCAGAAGACAATAGCATAAAAGAACTTGGAAATCACACACCTGAAATTTCTGAAATAATATCATCGGAAGTAAAGAAACAACTGCAGAAAGGTATAGAGGAAATCAGATCATAAATAATTTCTGAAGTGAAAAAATAAATAATACCTATAATAAAAGAAGTAATAAGTGCTTCTAAAGACAATGATAAAAAAGATTAGAGGAGAATAAAAACATGATGGAATCCTTGAATGAGTAACATAGGAAAGTAATAGAATGTGTGAGGCAGATTCAAAGTGCTATACAGGAGCTTAAAACCTCAATCACAAGCTGGCAAAACTGTTTCAATGAAATTGAAAATAGGCTTTCAGACCTTAAAGACACCATTGCAGCTAGTGAAAAGGTAAGAAAAGATCTCTTAATAACAACTAGGATGCAAGAAAAAATAATTCAACATCTGAAAGATGATGCAAAGATGAACAACGTAAGACTAACAGGCATCAATGTGAAAGAAGGAGTCTATACAAATGACATAAAGAGAATATGGGAAGAAGTAATAGAAGAAAACTTCCCAAATATGGGGAAACAATTTGACATTCAGGTAATTGAAGCGTACAGAGCTCCAAATAACATCAACCCAATTAAAACCATACTCAGACATATAATAATCAAGATCCCAGAAATTCAGCACAGTGACAGTATACTAAAAGCCACTAGAGAAAAAAAACATAACATTTAAAGGAAAACCCATCGAATAATGACAGATTTCTCTTTGCAAACCATCAAATCAAGAAGAGCATGAAGCAAAGTACTACAAGTCTTGCAAGAAAACAAATTCCAACCCAGACTGATATACCCTGAAAAACTCTCTTTCAGTATAATGGAGAAGTAAAATACTTCTAGGACAAAGAACAATTAAAGAATTTCATGATGACAAAGCCAACCCTACACAGTTTACTGAAAGATATTCTGGAGAGGGATCAAAATGACCACAACTCCATGAAGGAGAATGAAAAGTACCCATGAAATAAGGCAAACAAACAAACATAGGAGAAAAAAGAGGTATAGAACAGCAGTCTTTCAACTATTCTTTTGTATATTGCTGTATTCTCTCTCAAGTAAATGTTTGTTTGAAAAAAAAAAAAGGACAATAAAAGAGAATAAGAGATAAGAAAAAATGCCACAAGTTTGACCCGCTACAATTTTGTATATGGTTAGATTTCTAAATTTCTGCGTTAAAATGTGTCATTTTTATCACATTCTACAGGGATTTATTATAATATCAATGACTGATGGAAAATACTGGTTTCATGTTAAGTCTAAGGCATTTGATATTCCAAAAGACAGTGATATTAAGCTCAGGTGCCTATGTTATAGAGTAATAGTATCACTAAGCTTCTCTTCAGGAGGGTTAACAACTTAGCTTTGCAGACCAAAACATTAGAGAAAAAGAAGGGTATTTTCCATTTTAACACAGAAATTTAAAAATCTAACCATATACAAAATTGTAGCAGGTCAATCCTATGACATTTTTTTCCTTGTCTCTTATTCTCTTTTATTGTCCTTCTTTTGTTTTTAAACAGACATTTGCTTGAGAGAATAGCAATAATTGATATGACATTAGAAGTAGCTCACATTGAAAAGACCAAAATGACAGGCATTCCAAGCATGGTTTTAGTATTATACATTGCTATTCTCAGTGTCAAAAACCTGTTGGAGTTTCTTAGGACCATTGTCTAAATCATCCTGTGCATATAAGTGCATGGTTTTGCCCCTGCCATGTTTCCTAACTTTACTGCTTGTTGTCTCTTCATTATTTAATCCTTAAGTTATTGATTTCCATTTAGCTGTATTATGTCTTTCCATTTTTATTTCTTCTTTCGAGCTCTTATACTAGGGAGACTATATGATATTTACACATGTAGGTCTGGTTTATTTCACTTATGAATATATCTTCAAGGGGCCGGCGAGATGGTTCAGTGGTCTAAAGCGCCTGCTTAGGAGGGCTCAGGCAACTGCGGGGACTGCAGTTCAATCCCCGGCACCACATGCTGCGCCAGCGCCACCACCAGGGCAGGCTGAGCCAGCCACAAAATGAATAAATAAAGAAACAAACAAACACAACAAGCAAACAAATAAATAAA
>PVKN010021883.1:0-15382 GCA_004027915.1 Capromys pilorides
TTGTTGTTGTTGTTGTTGTTATTAGGGATCAAACTCAGAATATTGCAATTGCCAGGTAGGTGCTTATGCCGTTGAGCTACATTCCTGGCCCTGTAAGTATTTAGGAAGTGAAGACAATAAGCTTTAGTGATTGGTAGACTCTCACGGGACAGGGCTAAGGAAGAAAAATGTGGCAACTAGCCATTCACTGAAATACAGAGAAGTACAGGTGAGGTGAGATGGTGAAGGACAGGTGAAGAACATAAGACACTGAAGAACATAAAACACTTGGGCCCTGTGACAGCTACTTGCGATTGCCAATTTCCCTAGATTCAGATACTTAGCAGATTGTGAAGCACATTTCTGGATGGTTTATGGAGGCATGACCTTGGGGATAGTATCTATCCCTTGCTGTCATGCTTCCTCGGGGCTCTGCTTCCCAGCTGCCTTGATATTTGCAGCTTTATTTTGCCTTGCCGGTCCGCCATGATGCTCCTGCTTGGGAGCCAGCTGACCACAGACTGAGGCCCATGAAACTGGCAAAAATAAGCCTCTCCTCCTTTACATTGTGAATGCCATGCATTTGGTCCTAGCAACAGGACAGCTGACCATACATGGCCACACTTCAGCTATGTTCTCTGGCTGTTTCTAAGAAGGGGTGTCCTACAGTCAGGTGCACGTATGCATTATCAGGGTCTGCAGAGATATGCTGCCTGTATAGCTCAAACTCATATAATCCAAATCCCACCCTCCATGCAGTGGAAGTCCCACATCCTTCCCAAAGTTTCTACAGATTCCTGGGAGAGTGATTAATGTTCTCCCTCATTGCCTCTAGACCGCAATTCTGGCCTCTGCTGAATGAGGTCCATTGATGGATCATCTCCCTGTTCTGGTTCTGTGCCACATCATCCCAGCTGTAGAACTAAGCTCTTCTTCCTTAATTGTCACAAAACTCAAACCCAATCACGCAAGGCTATTGTGTAAGTGGCAGGCTTGACTCACGATTTATGAAGATGAAAGGAGTTTGGCGGCAGCAATGCAGTATAATTTATACATGAATAGCTGCCACCCTTATTTTAAAGAAGCCCTTGGCTGTCCTGTCATCCTGGGCTCTAGCTTCCTCCTGAATGGCTTTGCCCTCTCACCTCTTCCTTACTCAGTGCCTCTTTGCAACAGAAACACACGAATAAAGGCAAAGAATAATAAAGCATAAACACCCACTATCTTATGTAATTAATTACTTTGTAGTTTCCTCAAGCTATATTTGCATATGCAAAGATTTGCTAATGTGCTCTACTGCCAAAAGTATATGTCTCCTTCTTGGGTGAGGTACAGTTACTTCACCACTCAAGTAAATGGTACCCATAGGAGGAAAATGACCACAGTTCCCTCTTTTGACTTGAAGCATTCATTTTTTCCCCTCATTAACAGATAAGTGTGGCTGTTGAGAGAGGTGTGTGTATGTAAATTTGGTGGTCAACAACAGAAAACCTGCACTTGAAGACATAGGAGTTGAATTTATCACCCCAAAGAAGAGAAGACATCTTAGGGCAGAAAGCCAGTGTGCACCACTATTTAAGCCTCAGATTTAAGGGGACCTAAACAAAAAAGAGGCCATGGGCGGGTGAAGAAGGAAGTTAGAGCTGCAGCACACAAAAGAGAAGACTGTGTGGTCAGGAGAACCAAGGTAGAAGGGAACCATTTCTTGTTAGAAAGGTGAAACCTGGATCCTGTGTCTTTGTAACCTAGTGTCTGTCAGAATGCCCAGAGTACAGTAAGAGCTAAGGAACACAGGTCAAATACAAAAATGCAGCCTTGCTAATCTAACACCTACTCTCTTACAGCTGACACTACAGCTGTTTTCCATATATTTCAAGTTCCACACATATTTCAAGTGTCCAAAGTGTTCCTGTATTCCCTGCTGTCAGCACACACTGTAGCTGAGGCCCTTTGCCAAATATTCTCTTAAATTCTTGTCTTTCTCTCCTGATTATGTAAAGCAACAATTGTCTCTATGTGTCCTCTCATTTCTCTCTGTCTCTCTCGCTCTCTCTCTCTCTCTCTCTCTCGAGAGAGAGAGAGAGAGAGAGAGAGAAAGAGAGAGAGAGAGAGAGAGACAACTGTCCCTTCTTTTTTGGCAAAACTTACTGCATTGTCTCCAAACCCTTCCCTTCAAGGGAGCTCTGATCTGTGATCTTGAGAAATTCTAACTGGCAGCTGGCCAAGATTAAGGAAAACTGTGAGCCATATTATTACTAAACGCCATTTGGGCAGTTGTGTAGTTTAAAATGTTGTCTCCAAGGCAGTGGTGTTGATGAGGGGAGAGAAAAGTGAAGTGGGATCGTAGTGAAAAGTTGAGGAATTCTTTTGCATTTGACCTTTTTACTGCCTTTCAGCTTGAAACTTCTAGATGCAAGACTATTCCTGCAGCTCCAGTTCTTCATAACTCATTTATGCTAAACTCTGTAATCTGACTTCTTCCGTTAGAGAAATTGCTCTCCATGGGATTTGGCTTGTCAATTCAATGGATTTTCCTCAGACCTTATCCACCTAATCTGATCTATAGCATTTGATACTGATAGTCTCTTTTACTTTTCCTTTAACTCATTGACATGCATTTAGTAATTTTTCATCTTTTTTCTCTTCTGCTTTGTGGAAATGTGTCACCCTCTACCATCCTGTCTTTCTAACTGCAGAATGCTTTTTGAACTCCTGGTCTGAATTTTGGTGTGTCGGTTGAACACTTAAATCTCAACAATTATTTTGTAGATTTATAAGAAGATACCTTTATTTTTAAGAGATATATGCTGCTGTGATGAAGGATAAAGTATCATGATACAGTATCTGCAACATTTACTTTAGAAAAATATACACATATGCACAACCATACATAGGGACATACAACAAGTATAACAAAATGTTAGTGATTACTGTGAAATGACATTTTCTATGGCAACCTAAAGTATTTAGTCTTATGTTCACTGATGAATCCCTTCTCTTGAATTTAAAAAATTTGAAAACGAACAATCACTTAATGACCAAAACTACACACTGTAAACTTTAGGAATATTGATGGTCTGGGTCTTTTTCTCAGTCATATGAGGAAATTTCACAGTAAAAGAAGACTGAAACAGGAGGTGGGGAAAGTGCCTGCCTGGCAAGTGCAAGGTCATGAGTTTGAACCCTGGTCCTAAAACAAAACAAAACAAAAAAACTGAAACAGGTGAACCAAGTAGGATAAAGAAAACTCCTACGAATACTTTTGATGGCCTTTTCTCTAAGGGACAGCATATTTTTACCTAGGAAAATACAATGCTCAACAATATGGATTTTGGTAAATATAGAGAAACATCTGGAACTGCTAAATAAAGGAAATATTAAATTTTAGTTTTTCACGTTTTATTCTGCAAATATCTTAATACAAATTTCTTTACAAGTACTGACTTTTTGGCTCTCATCATAGCTATCTTTATCAAATATTTTTATGAGGCAAAACTTGGCAAATATGTTTTCATATTTATGACATTTTGGCTTTGCCAGTATTAAATTTCATATTTAGGACATTTTAACTTTGCCAGTATTAAATAACACAAATTCAAGGGCTTTGCTGACTTTATCATATCATGGTATAACCTATATATTTATCTAGTTAAAAACAGGAGCTTGGGGCTGGTGAGATAGCTCAGAGGTCGAAAGCACCTGCTTAGGCAAGCTTAGGCAAATGCAGGGACTGTGGTTCAATCCCTAGCACCACATCCTACACCAGCCCCTCCACCAGGGTAGGCTGAGCTGGTGACAAAAAGAAGTAAAATAGGGGCTGGGGAGATAGCTCTGTGGCACAAGTGCCTGCCTGGTAAGTGCAAGGTCGAGAGTTTGAACCCTAGTCCTGCAAAAAAAAAAAAGAAGTAAAATAAATAAAAATAAAAATAAAAACAGGAGAAGGGGCTGGGGAGATAGCTCTGTAGCACAAGTGCCTGCTGGGCAAGTGCAAGCTTGTGAGTTCGAACCCAGGTCCCGCAAAAAAATAAATAAATAAAAACAGGAGATTCATAAAAGTACTCTTCCCATGAGTAAGGATACTGTAAAGCATTGTTAGATAATTTTTAAAAAATAAGAACTTATATACTATCTACACTGTCATTGGTTGATTTTGTCCTTTTTTGCATTTATAGCGATAGAGTTTAATGTTTTATAAACTTTGTTTTCAATAGGTAGAATTATTGTGAATCTATTAAAGACTCAGATTGGGGTTTTTAAATGATTTTGAATGAAATATGTTACTAACTTCACAACAGTGTAAATAAAGGACAGTTTTATTCTGGAAAAAGAGGAGGAAGGAAATACAATATGAGTTAAGATAGATATATAGCTGCCTTCTTTTAGTTCATCGAGAATAAGTTTGTATGAATAGTGTTTGCATGAAATATCATGTCTGCATCTTATCCTCTGAATTACTACTATGAAGACAACAATATGCAATTTATTAATTACTGTAAATGTCCTACTAACCTGTATTGAAACTGTTTCACCACTATTTGCTTTTTTTCTCATTAAAGTGAATAAAAATTAAAAAAGAAATGTACCTACATTATAAATGACTAACTTATAGAAGATCAGTTCATAAAACACTTCAGTTGATTTAAAATATAGTTATTCAATGGATTTAAAATATATAATATCAGTAGATGATGGTAATCAAAGTGAAAAAGTAATAAGGGTGATCAGCATAAACAGCAAATATTTAAATAAAATTTTATATTGATGAATATACACATCACCATTAATCCATCTCAGAATACTCCCCCTTGCTTGAAACACACCTAATTCCAGAAGCTGTTCTGGAAGTCCTCTTTGGTTAATGTCTTTGCAAGGTGTGAGAAAAATTATGATGAATGCCACTGCCAAGCATCATCCAACAGAAAGGCAGGCTCATAATAAATCACAGCGTGCCTCATCTACCTTATTGGCAGGATCTCACACCTTGTTAACTTCTGGCTCTTCCTTGAAGTGAAAATATTCATGAAAGGGAAACTTTCTGAGTTGATTCAGGACATTGAGTCAGCCACAACTGGGCAGCTAAGAACACTTTTGAAAGAGGTCCTCAAAAATTGCTTCAGAAAGTGGCAAGTGTGGGCCGGTGAAATGGCTCAGTGGTCTAGAGCACCTACTTAGGCAAGCTTGGGCAACCACAGGGACTGTGGTTCGATCCCCGATCCCCGGCACCACATGCCAAGCCAGCCCCACCTCCAGGGCAGGCTGAGCTGGCCGTAATAAAAATAAATAAATAAAGTTATCTAAAAAAAAAAGAAAAAGAAAAAGAAAGTGGCAAGCGTGAGGGATAAGTGTGCCAGGGGAATAGTTTGAGGGGGATTAATGGCAATGTGTCTTGCTGTAGTAATTTTTTAAAAATACTTAAACATTCATTGCAGTTTCCGATCACATTTTGTACAAACAAACATGTGGAAATAATGTTCAGTACTTAAATTAGCTTCCTGATGAAAAGATTTATAACTATGTAGAGATAAAATATTTGAATATTTGAACAAGAGAAACATCCGTTTGAATTGGAAGATGTCCACCCTTTTGTGCACCTATGAGATTGTTACATGTACATAACAAATTGAAATGCATTTTTGGGCACTATGACCTTCCTAAATTAGTAAAAATTATGTTTTTATAATAAAAATGTGTTTTACTTACTTTTTTATTTGTACTGGGAATGCAAAATTATTTTATTTTCGGTGTTGAACTCACTGTTAAAATTTTGATTTCCTGGTAAAATTCACAACAAAATCATTTTTCACTACAATTAAAATCCAAAGCTTTGATTCTATGAATTGAATGAAAGAAACAAAGCAACCACTGTCGAATCTGTTTCAAGGATCTGATGACCCAATTATGACTAGCATCTTTTAACTCTTCAGGAAATTCTTCTGCTAGTGCAACCATCATATTAGCTATAGCTTTACTTTTTCTCAAAATATTAAGAAATTTGGCATTAACTGTGAGTTAAATGGGGCCAGCCTGATAGCTCAGCAGACTAAAGCACCTGCTTAGGCAGAATGCAGCAGCCAGGGTTCAATCCTGGTGTGCCATGCCAGCCCACAGGGTGCATTGAGATGGTTATTGAGACTGGGCGTGGTGGCATGCACCTATAATCCAGGTGCTTGGGAGGCTGAAAGCAGGATGATCACTATGAGTCCTATCTACATAGTGAAACCCTGTAGACACTGCAGACCCTTTTGTAAATACAGAAAAAAAGTGAGTTAAGTGAATGAAGAGTCATCATTTAATCTGAACAAAATCATGTTTGATAGAGTGATAGGTAAACCTACTGGCTTCAGGTATACATTTTATGTGGGGAGATGCTTCTTAAAGCACCTACCCAGTGTTCCAGCAGATGCTACTGCTTTGGGGCCTATACTTTCTGATTGCCATGTCATAACATTTTTGTTCTCATAGTGAAGAGTAATTTTTCCATATAAGCCTGTGGCAGAGTCCTTGGTTCTATTCCCCACATACATTTTTCAGACACTTACCATATACTGCTTAAAATAACTTTCAGGCAAATGCTTGACCTATAGCATACCTGGCTGGCATGTTAGGTGACTGATTAGAGAAAAAAAGTTCCACAGGAGGGAATGTATGGCACCTCTGACACCTCATTTTTGCAGTAAGTACACTGTAGGTTCTGTGAAAGGGAAGTTTTAGACATGGATCAGCAGAGAAGAGCAACTTTTATTTAGTTATTTTATTTATTTTTATATTATGGCCAGCTCAACCTGCCCTGGGGGTGGGGCTGGCACAGCATGTGGTGCCGGGGATCGAACTGTGGTCCCTGCTGTTGCCTAAGCTTGCCTAAGCAGGCACTTTAGACCACTCAACCATCTCGCCGGCCTGAGCAACTTTTATATTAAACAACTCTTATAGTGAGAATTTTGTGCATCACACATCACTCTCACACACTCTGAGAGGAAATTGCAACAGAAGCTGGACTTACAAAGTAGAGAGTGCCTGGTTTATTTTAATACAGTCATAATTATTACTACTTCGCTATGAGAAAGCACCAGCATAGAGCTTAAACTTAACAGGGTTCTGGGACAGTAGACATATATCATGACTATTTTGGCATAGTAGAACAGATTAGCCTATGGTTAGCCTATGTTTAACTCGACTTAGAGAAACTCATACATTCACAGACAATACATCACTACTTTAAACTTGTATTCCACTTTGCCTTATGTCTAACTTAGTCTTTTTGCTCCATATGACTAACGTCCTGGTAACTGAGCATAGCATGGATTTTGGTCCTGTTTGGCATTACCAAAGCTCCTGAAGTGCTACAGCAGTTGAGATGATCACAGCGAGCTCACACTTTGGAATTTCTTGAAAGTAGCTGCATCCATTAGGGTTCACTGGAGGAGCAGATTTAAGATATAGTTAAGAGAGCTGGGGAGGGTTGGCCAGATAGCTCAGTGGACTAAAGCACCTTCTTAGAGTACAGTGGCCAGGGTTTGATTCCCGGTGTGCTGGGCTGGTCCTGCCCCCAGAGTGCTCTTAGATGATAATTGAGACTGAGCATGGTGGAGTGTACCTGTAATCCCAGTGCTTGCAAGACTGAAAACAGGAGAATCACAATGAATCCAATATGTGTAGTGAGATTCTGTAGGCCCTCACAGAGGGCATTTTATGTAGTATTTTATGTACTAAATACATAAAAAAGAGAGAGCTGGGGAAGATAACCCAGTAGGATAAGCACTTTGTGGGGAGGACAAGGTCCCAAGTTCAATCCCCAGTACAAAAAATATGTAGTTATATTGATTATCTATCATCAATCTATCTATCTATTATCTATTGATCTACCTATCTGGTATAAAAAGGATTTACAACATATGTTTACGAAGGCTACTTGCAGAGCTAGGGGTGCAAGAATGCAGTCAAGTGTTGAAGGCCTGAGCTCACTTCAGAGTCCTGTGTGAGTTCATATTTGGAAGCCAAAAACTACAGGAAAACTGAAAGCCTGGAGAAAGAAGTCCAAAGACAGTGGAGAAAACTGAAGTTCTTCCAAGGAGCAAACATTAGACTTTGTTTTTCTCTGCTTTTTTATTCTATCCAGGCTATAAGTCTACTGATTTGTGCCACCCACACCTTGGGTGAATCTTCCCTCTGCAGTGAGTCCATCATCCATACCCACCCAAAATGGTGCTACACTATTCAGCTAGGTATTTCTTATTGAAGTTGAAACTGTAACTATCTATCACAGTAGCATTCCTGACTTTCTTTCCTAAAGTTGCAAAGGATCTAACTGCACGTATTCAGTGCTTTCATCTGAAATATAGAGGAGCTATGTTTCTCTCACAGACTCATAAGCTCTGATCCTTGGGGGTGAGAAGGATAAAGTAATTTGGTATATGTAAAACACTCACTACAAAATGAAATGGGTAATCAGTAGGCACTCAGTCAATACTTTTTGTCTTTTCTGTTGTCGTCATCTGTACAAAGCCTTGATTTACTTCTGTTGGTTATCTTATCCCAAGGAAGCAGTCTATGGTTCTACCTTTGAGTTCTTTCTTTGCTCATGAGCCTCTGGGTTGTGGCCATTGGTGGAAAGACTGCATTTTCCCTGTCCATGGCCCCACTTGCTCAACTGATGACAGTTGTTGGCTCATAGTTCTGCTTCTTGATTGCTGGACCAGGCCTAGAAGGCCGGTGGGTGGAATCTTTGTAAAGATAAGCTCGGAATTTTGGCAGGAAAAATGTAGTATTATAAAGGGAGGAAAGATTATGATCTTATGAGTGATCACTGACCAGACACTCGCTAGAAAGGATTGACCTAACCTTGTTGTGATCTCAAGATCTACCTAATTCTCACATCTGATCTCAGACTGATAAGTGATGACGCCTCTATGTAATCAAAGGAGAGTGGATAGTTTTTCCTCTTCTTATTCTAATATACACAATTTGAGGATTTTTAAAACATTCTGATCACCTCAATAGCATTAGCATAAGAGGAAAAAAGAATACGTGTTCCTATTTCTGACATTCTTCTTCATCCTTCCCCAAGCTCCAAATCACCTCTTAGCACTATAACTCTTCTCTCCATCTTTTGAGTGTCTTAAGAGAATAAGGAGGATGTAGAGAGTTCTGTATCCTGCAGTCTGTCTCTTTATTAGGCAAATCATTGTAAAATCAATGAATGGATAAAGATGTGGTATTTTTATACAGTGGAGTCCTACTCAGTCATAAAGAAGGATAAGCAATATATTTATAAGTAAACAGATGCACCTAGAGGCCCTACTCTTGAGTGAAATAAATTAGAAAGATGTATAAATATCATATTGTTTCTCTGTTGTGAGAAACTGAAAATGTAATGATCAAAATATGCTGTAGATATTGTGAAATAGGAAGAAAATGTTCAAATGGGAAGGCACACAATGGAGGGGGAAAAGAAAAGCAGAGAAAGAAAAAGAAAAAATGAGAAAACAAAGATAAAATAGAAACAAAGCTTTTGTAAATAAAAAAGGGAAAGGGGGAAGAAAGGAGAGGAAGAATAAAAGAGGGCAAAAATAAGAATCAAGTCCAGGTGACTTAAGTCCAGGTACAAGTTCCATATGAAGAACGTGATCAGTATGCATATCTAAACTGTACTAGTGAACTTTATGATATAAGCAGTTTCTTTTGCAGGTATATGTCTATACTTACTGAGTAACAGCATGGTATAGTGTAGATATTAATGATATAGGAAATAAAAGATCTGAATTTGCAGCCTAGCTATAATACTCCACTTACTTAATTTTCTTTTTTCTGGAATTTGAGTTGCTTCATCTATAAAATGGGGGATTATGTATATGTCTGTGACTCCGTATTCTCAAATCTTGAGTTTAGATATAAATGCAAATTCATATTGTTTTCACTTTTTAAAAGAGAATGAGAAATAGTAAAAAATTAGAAACAATACAGAATTTCACTAAACAAAATGATAGGAATTCAATAATGGTTGTTATACTGCAGATTGTTGTCTTCAAATTAGTTGTTCAGATTACCAGATATAAGCATGCAAACTTGATCAAAAAATTAAAAAGAAAAAAAAATGAGCAATATTTTTGATAATGTAAGAAAACATTGGTTGTTATATTGTGTTACACCTACAGCAGGGTGTGGTAATCAAATATAGTAATATTTGTGCAAAAAATGCCTGAATCTCATATCCAGTTGGATAGAGACTGTAAATGCCCTAAGTGGTATCAGGTCAGATTTCTGCCTTTTAGAGAAAGGGACAGTTGGGTTGACTTGTGACTGAGAAGATGGTCTCTTTTCTGGGATTGCAGGGGGAAGGAGTCAGGTGGAAGGTAACACTGGCTGGTGTTTCCGGGTTGGATGAGCTTGACATATGTGAAGGGAAGGGAAGGTCAGTGTGGCTGTCGGAGAGTAGGCAAAGAACTCAGTGGGATAAGAGATCTGAGGAGACTTAGCCTTGGATCATAGAGGGCCCTGCTGACAGAAGGGAGGAGGAGGGATTGTATGCTATGTATAAGGGGGATATTTTTGAAAGCCTCACATACGGGTTAATTTACGAAGTTTTAACTTTGAGATAGTGCCTCCTGGCTAATGTGTGATGACTTAGATGAACAAGGAGAGGCCCAGAGGGTGAAAGCACAAGCAGGAGTTGGAGGTGAGGAAGCCACAGAGAAAGTTTTCAAAAGAAAACTCTGGGTTGAAAGCTGGTGAAAAAGCGAGCCAAATGAGGATTGGAAAGTGGCACTGAACTTGACCATGTGGAAGATAGCACTATCCGAGCAGTGGTCTCAGTGGAGAGATGACGAACGACTGATTCAAGTGGCTCGAAGATGAAAGACTCTAAAGGAAGCAGAGAAATGAGACTGTGTTTGAGGACAGCTGGAGAAGCAGAGATGGAGGGCAGCATCATCCGGGAGCGCAGTCAATGGCGGGAAGCTAGCCAGAGCAAGAATGGTATGCGGAAGTGATACCTGCACTAGACAGCGTGCAGTGTGACCGATGTACTCTAATCCCACCTGATCTTTCTGGGATGGCAAGAAAAGTTCCTGTTAGCTTAGAATGTTTCTGTAGATATTCTCTTGAAAATGTACTGGGAGTCAGGATAATTGTGAAACCATTTGGGAAAGTGTCGAAGCCTGCATACAAATGATTCCAAGTGTAGCGTTCCCATGAGGCACGATACCTCAAACCTTGGCCAGCTTCTGATTTGAGGTAATTTATCTGTGACTTAAGAATTCCCTAGTTTATCTTAAATCTGGATTGTTTTCTGCTTTACTCATGATTTGAAAGCTCATCCGTATGGAATTAGCAGAGTCTGGCACCTCTCAAAGTGAAGGCGGCTCATTAGAAGACTCCATGATTCTTTCTCTAGGAACTATTAAGCAGTGAAGGTGTTTGAATCTGCTTGGGTACAATATAAAACCAGTAGTTTGATTTCTTAGACAGCTGCTTTCTAGTAGGGCAGTCTGAACAACTACCATGTGTATGACCCATGCCTGGTTCTGGGGCAGTTTGGAAGCGAGTCCACAGCACTAGGGGTCTCCTCTTAAGGCTCCTAAAATCAATTTGAAAAGATTATTGACCATTATTGTTGTGGTGAGACATTTGACTGAGCACTTTAGATACAAGATCTCACTGTGTATTTATCTGGGATCTACGGTCTCAGCACCCCATTCCACAGACAAAGCAATTGAGGTTTTGTGAGCTAAAATACCCCAAATACACAATTAGAATGTGGCAGGCTCAGGATGCTAGAACAGCATTTTCTGATAGAACTTTCTGCAACAATGGAAGTGTTCTATATCTCTACTATCCAATAGAATACTCATAACCACAGGTAGTTACTGAATAGTAGAAATATTGCTTGTATACACAATGAACTGTGTTTGCATTTTAATTGAATTAACTTAAGTTTCTAAGCTCCCACTTAGCCTGTGACTACCATAATCAACATTGGAGCTCTGGAGTCTGTGCTATTACACATGAACAACGCTGGGTCCCTGTTAGGTGGGTACAATAAAGATGGCTACTTGTTTGTTTTCCCAGTTTGGGGTATACTAGCATTCTGTAGTCAATCTTTTCTTTTTCTTTTGTATTTTTTAGGGAAGGGTCTTCAGGGTGTTCAGGGTCTCACTACTAGATCAGACTAGTAGTGATCCACCTATTCACAGCTTCCGTGGAGATGGGATTACTGGCAGGAGTCACCATGCCCAGTCTCAACTGTGGTCTCAGCGTGCCCTGGGGGTGGGGTCAGCAGGGCATGTAGCCCATTGTTAGAGTGCTGAATGTAAGCTAAAGCTCCCAGTATACGTGACCATGAAATGAAATATTAGATGACATTACTTAAGTACAGAAATGAAGGGATGAGATGTGACTTAATGTCTACATTGGTCAGCTTGCTAGTTTGTCTCTTGGGCAGGAATTAGCATACTGAGAGTCACAGAGAATGGGAGACTGCAGATGACCTATAACCTGGCCTTCAGTGTAGAACACGTTACTCTCTGCTGGCTAGTTGCTACATCTCAAGAGTGTCCCAGCTACCTCCAGCCATACCTTTGCCACCAGGCCTTAGTTTCTTCCAGAGGCTTTGTGAGCTAAAAGGTACTGAAGGACAGAGGGACTAAAGTGTTCATCTTTGTTGAACAGAGCAACATATCCTATTATTTTCTCAGGATTTTATTACATTGTCTTCCAAGAATTCTGTGGTACCCATTTGTTATATGGGGAAAGAAATACAAAGCAAACTCTATGTCTGCCTGTATTTTTTTTTTTTTTTTTTTTTTTTTTTTTAGTACTGGAGATTGAACTCAGGACCCTGTGCTTGTCAGGCAAGCACTTATTCTACTGAGATATCTCCCCAGCCCTTCTGCCTGTATTTTCTTTGTTTAAAGATAATTGTCATTTGAGACAGAACCAAGATGATCTCCTGACACCCTTCTCATTGAAGCAAAGAAAACTTTTCATTTGGATCTTCTCCCTTGATTTGTCTTCAACTATTGGAAAGTATTTTCCTAAAGTCTTTCCAGGACCATAAAATGGAAATTTCCACACACAAAGCAGTGCTCTGGTGCGTGGGTGGGATTTTTCTCAGACTTCCCGAGAGCTTTGTAACCAAGCCTGGGTCTTATGTGTTTTCTTGCTTCTATTAAGTACTCATGGCTAGAATTTTAATTAACGTGTTTTTAAACCCATGTCTAGGTCCTTCCTGTGATATAAAGGGGAGAAAATAGGGCAGAGTATCACTTCTCAGAGTCACTAGTTTCACTCTCTTTTCACATGTGCACAGTCAGGAGGCACACATTAGTGTTCTGCTTGAGAAGCTTCAATCTGATTCTTCCCTGCCTGACTCTGATTTATCACAGATGGGGAACAATTTTATCCTCTAACTCCCTTTGGGAGTTACTTTTAGGATATGTGCTGCCGAAGCGAGAATGGTTGGAACTCACTTTTAAACACTCATTCTTTATTACTTGACCATTATAAAGGTGCTGAGACTTCTAGTATGGAATAGGTACTTTCTTTAAGAAGTTGGCCAGCATGATTATGAAAATTAAATCTCAAGATTCTCTGGATGTGAGTGAAGTTCTCTCCATGCTCCAATTTCCAAAGCATAAATTGGCTTCAAATCCATTTATGTAATAAGAAACAAGAAGTAAGTCTTGTGGTATCATTTCTGATAGTTCCATAGTCTACCCATTTTGTCATATTTTTTTCAGCTCAGTTTGTACTTGCACCCATTACACTTAGTTCATAGAGATTTTTTTTTAACCTTGTGGTTTTCTTAGGTGTGGAAAATAATTGTCTTCATTTTTTTATTCCTGCTGGTTGAAGTATTTATCAAGATAAATGATGGTGAATGTCTTTATCTTAGGGGCTGAATATCCCATGAAAGCTTTCAAATTTGATATCTGTATGAATGGTGGAGGATTTAGCAGAGTTCTTAAATGCTGAGACATAATCCTGTACACAATATGCCAATGATACAGGGGAATGAAAGTCCCAGCCTGAAAGATACCTTAGGATGTGTTCATGTTCTCTAAAATGAAAGAATGAATTTGAGGAACAATGAAGGTTAAGAGCAGAATATATTTATTGGGGGAAAGAAAGCTTGCTTCTGTCTGTAAGAGAGACAGAAGGTGACCTGAGTGGATTGCCGAGGAACCTGCCTTTTCTAGGGATGTTTATGGAGCAAAACCATGAGGTGAGGTGGGTTTAAGGTGGAAAAAACTGACTCACACACGAGATAGGCTAAAACTATGATCACCCAATAAGATTACAAGCACAATTGCTTAGGAAAGATTTATTAAATCAGAATCAAATGGGGAAGTGAATCAAGTAGTAAGTAAGCATAAATAAAGAACAGGGACTCTCCTGAGGGGGTTGGTTCAGTGACTCTTCCTGGCTCTTCCAAGGTGATTGATACTTATTTAGAATATCAATCGCTGATGTCCATCACAAGGAGGTACATGGCTGCATTTGTTTAATCTTATCTTGAGGTCTAGTCCACAGTCCCAAGGTGTCTTGTTTCCATATTGTCTCCTTCTGGAGTCTAGTCCTGTCTGACTGCATATAATATTTCTAACTCAGCTGCCTACAACACTATCACTACTTCAATCTCTGGTTGCAATTCTATTCTATCCCAAAAGAATTTGAGAGAGGCCAAGGAAGCTGAAACTCTAATTCATTTGGAGGGTTATTAGTTCACTTGTGCTGATCTGATAACTTTGAGTCAAGTCTAACAAGAATGACAGATCTACTGTAGATGTCTTAAACAGCAAGAATTTAATAAAGGGAACTGAAGTTTCTATGGCACTAGAGTGTCACAGTGTAAGTTTGTCTCCTGCTGAAGCCATGTCAAGACTAATAATAAACATCGAGGAAGTCTATTCTAACCTTGTCTTATCTTCTAATCTTTTTCTAGTTCATTCTATCAGCAGAAGGAACAGGAGCTGGCGTGGAAATTTGGAAAATTTGATCTATAGTATCTTGGTTTCAGAATCATCAGCATAAAATAAGAAACATGGGATGGAGATGAGAGAAAAATAGGTAAATAACCAAAGTAGTTATAAAATAGAATGTCAAGTCTGAACTAATCATTCATAATTATTCTTTGGAATCCACTGTATCAAAGAAGATCTTTTGTTTTCTGTACCTGGTAGGAAAAGACTGGTATTATACTCTGAGGTTTGTGGTTTATCAGGTGCTGAGACTCAGTAAATCTAATATATTTTACTGAGATCTTCAGAACTGATATTTACCAAGGAACAGTTTCAGAGTGCTTTCTCTTGATAGCCCTGTGTCATCATGGTATGTTTCCTGTAAGTTATTTTACCCTTTAAAAAGCTGTAGAAGCTGCAGAGATAGCAAGGTATGATCTCAACTGATA
>PVKN010021884.1:0-15370 GCA_004027915.1 Capromys pilorides
GTTGCTATTTAAAAAATAAATAAATAAAACTTTTAAAAATTGGTACATGCTTACAGTGTGTAATATTTACATTCTTTTTTAAAAAATATATTTAGTACAGGGTCTACAAGGTCTCACTACATAGATTGGACTTATAGTGATTCTCCTGTTTTCAACCTCCTAAGTGCTAGGATTATAGGTGCGGGCTGCCACACCCAGTTTCAACCCGCTGTCTCAGTGCACCCTGTGGGCGGGGCTGGCTCTGCAGGCCTGGGATTGAAATTATTTATTTTCTTTTTGGAGGAATTAGCACATATATATCATGTTTGTATGTATCATTTTTGAGCTCCCTTTTCTTTTCTCTGCCTTGCCCTGATCCTCTTCCTCATGTCCAATAAGTCTGTGTCCCGGTTTCCTACAATCTCTGCTTTTATTTTGTAGTTTAAATTACTTATATGTTGAGATTTTCATGATGGAAAAACCATGGGATATTTGACTTTCAGTGTCTGAATTGTTTTATTTTAACATTATGTACTGAAAATCCATTTCTCGGCAAATGAGCTCGTTCTCCTTTGTGGCTGAATAAAATTTCCTTGCATGTACACACTGTATTTCCTGATCCTGCTTTTGTCTATCGATGGGCATTTAGCCCGTGTTTAGAAGCCAGCTATCTGGAGCGGTGCCGCTGTGCATGTATTGCTATAGTGTTGTGACTTTAACTCTGGGGAGTATGTCCGGGAGAGGTTTAAGTGGGGCAAATGGTATTTCTTTTTGCGTGTGTTTTGAGGAAACTACGTTCTGATTTTTGTAGCAGTTGTATTAGTTTACATTTTGGTTAATAAGTAGAAAGGGTTCCTTTTTTTGTCCATATCCTTTTCGTTACTGTTGACCTTGATGGTAGTCCTTCTGAGTGGTATAAGAATCTCAATGGCCGGCAAAATTGCTCAGTGGTCTAAGGTGCCTGCTTAGGCAAGCTTAGGCAATCACAGGGACCATGGTTCGATCCTCAGCACCACATGTTGTGCCAGCCCCACCCCCAGGGCAGGCTGAACTGGAAATAATAATAATATCATCATCATCATCATCATCATCATCATCATCTCCAAATAGTTTTGATTTGCATTTATCTAGTAGCTAAAGATGCTGAGCACTTTGTCATGTACTTATTGGTCATTTGTCTCTTCTTTGGAGACTTGTCTACTTGGTTCTGTTACTGGATTCTGAACTGCTAGAGTCTGCTTCTAGAGGTGGTTTTAAGGTTTTTTCTGCCTTGAACAAAGAGTTGGGAAGACAAGCTCACAACGTATCAAGGTTTTAGATTTATTAAAAGTATGAAAAAAAATGTGCTCTGCAGAGCAAGCATGGGCCAATCAAAAGGAGGAAGCAATGTCTGTCTTACCGGGTGTGTAGATTATTATGAAAGCAAACACAGTGGCCAAGAGCTCAAGGGTGGCCATTTTTACTGTCTTACTGTTCAAGATGACATCAGACCTAGGTCATCCTGTCAAAAACCTGCCTGAGCTCTTGTAAGAATTGAAAATAGCACTGATTGGTTCTAAGTTCAGGGCCTTGGGAAATGGTCTGGGCAAGTGTCCTGGAACTCTGTAATCAACAGTTCATGCCTGCTTCCCCAGCCAGTTTGGAATGCCCTAATCTCATGCCCCAATTCATTTGTATCTGCTTTTGTTTTGAATTGGGTCATTTATGTGTTGATGGGCTTTTAGTTCTTTATATATTCTAGATAGTAGTTCTCTATTAGAGGAGTAGCTGGCAAAAATTTCTTCTCATTCTGTAGGTTGTCTCATGAGTCTGTTGTTTCCTTTCCAAGGTTTTTAATTTGATACAATCTCATTTTTGATTCTTGGTATTATTTCTCATGCTATTGGAGTTCTATTGTGGAAGGCCTTGCCTGGGTCTATGCAGTCAAGGGCTTCTTCTCTTTCAGCAATTTTCAGCTTTTCTATTTTTCTATCTAGGTCTTTTATCCATTCAATTTGATTTTAATACAAGGCAAGAAATAGGAGTTATTTCATTATTCCACATGTGGCTAACCAGTTTTCCTAGCACCATTTGTTAAAGAGCCTGTCTTTTCTCTAGTAAATGTTTTCAGTCCCTTTGTCGATGATCACATGACTTTAGTGAAGTTGGTTCTGCGTCTTCTACTTTGTTGGCCTGTGTGTCTATTTTTGTGTCAGTACCACACGTGGTAGTATAGTAAACTGGCAACCCAAGACTGGGATACTTCTCACTTTCCTCTTTTTTTTTTGTCTTTTTGAGACAGGATCTTACTATGCAGTTCAGGCTGGCCTTGAGCTCACTTTTATAGCCCAGGCTGGTCTCGAACTTGCACTGATTCTCCTGCCTCAGCCTCCCAAGTGCTGGGGTTACAGGTGTGCGCCACCGTGCCCAGCACTTCCTCTTTTTTGCTGAGTTTGCTTTGGCTATTCTGGGATTTTTTTCGGTTTTACATGAATTTGATGATTTCTTTTTCTAGTTCTGTGAAGGATGTTGTTGGTATTTTAATATGAATTACACTGAATCTGTAGATCACTTTGATAATATGATCACTGTAATCATAACTGATCTGTCCCAGAAACAGGGCTTGTTTTCCCACTTTTTAATAGCTTGTTTCTGAAAGGTATTGCAGTTTTTATTGTAGAGATTTTCCACCTCCTTAGGTTGACTCTTAGGTATTTAATTTTATTTTGAAGCTATTGTGAATGTGATTTTTTTCTCCATGGGTTCCTTACTGGTGTTCAGGAGTAAGGCTCTTTGTGTGCTGACTTTATATCCTGCCACTTTACTGAATTTGTGTATTACCTCTGAGAGTCTTCTGGGGAACTTGTTGAATCTTTTTATGTAGAAGAGTATATCACTTGCAAATATAGCTTGACTCCTTTGTTTCCAGTTTATAACCCTTTATTTCTCTTGCTTGGTTGCTATGGCTAATGTTCCTAGGGCTATATTGAAGAGGATGATGAGAAGGGACACCCTTCTCTCATTGCTATGAGAATCTGACGCTGCCACTCATCTGACAGCACGTAGGCCTCGCAGTGTGTGAGTGATGGGGAGGGGTTTTACACACTAACGAACCTGCTTAATTGCGTGCTACTCACTACCCACTGTGGACTGTTTCTGAGATTGGGAACTTGCCTGTCATACAGGTAGTAAGCCTGCGTGTGGAGTAACAAGTGGAAATTTGAGGGAGGCTGGGTGGTAAGTACCTAGACTTCCAATGAATTTACATTTAGAGGAATTCCACAGCTGAATAAAGTGTTTCTGCAAAAGGAAGCTATAGGGAGAGCCTGTCAGCTAATGGATGTGTCAGGGCAGGCCTGGGTCACTCAGTCCCTTCACTGCTATGCCCTTAAACCATAGTCAGAAACAACCCCCGACTCTCAGTTTGCGCCAAACAGGATTTCTCCCAGGAGAGACTTTTTGTTCATCCATTTAGCTATAGATGTCTCAAATCTGTTCTGGTTTATCACTGAGTAGCACTCCATTATGCATAGGTGCTACAGTTTATTTAGTTTTCTGTTTGTGGGTGTGTGGGCTATTGCTGAGATTTAGCTGTTATGAATTGTGCTGCTGTAAACACTGGTATACAGGCATTGCTGCAGTTTGATGACTTAAAGCCTTTCAGAAAGATCCCTAGGAGGGGTAGCTGGGTCGTATGGAATTCCTAATTTTAGTTCTTTGAGAAACCTCCATACTGATTTCCATAATAGTTGTACTAGTTTATATTCTCATCAACAATGGAGGTTCCTGTTTCACCACAGCCATTCCAGCATTGGCTATATTTTTATTTCTTGATGATTGCCATTCTTTCTAGAGTAGGATAGAATCTTAATGTCTTAATTTGCATTTCTCTAATGGCCAGAGATGTTGAGCACTGAGGGAAGTAAATCTGAGGCACAGACTTAAACGTCTCTCATTTGAGTAAGGCAAAGTACAAACTGAGACAAAAATGAAAGAGATCCAGATGAGAGGATGGATCTCTTGCAGATTGGAAGGGGGCCAGGAGACCCGGGGTGGGGGTAGGGTGGGAGAAATAGATAGAGCGAATGAATACCAGGTACAAGTCCTGATAACCTCAGGGAACATGGACATCGTATGTCATAAATGTGAACCAAGATTAACATTGTCAATAAGAATGGAAAAGGGAAAAGGAGAACGAGAGGAGGGGAGAGAGGGAAAAGGAAGGAGATTTTTCTTCATTATGTACCAGTTTCCCAAGATAATTATAAATGCATGTACTGCAGATAAGTACATACTAATAAAATAAAAATTTAAGCATTAAATAGAAGAGGCTTTCTGTGGGAGGAATAGGATTGATGGCAGTCGGAGACTTGTCTGAGAGCTGGCTGCATTGCCTACTGGACACAAGCCCTCAGGCCACGCAAATAGTCTCTGCGAACCTCAGTTTCCTCATTTGTATAATAGGCTGCTAGGCCCAGCCCTACTTTTCAGAGTTGTTGATGGGGAAGCTCAAGCAGGAGATGGGGAAGTGTTGGGCTATGAGATGCTCTAGACCCAGGGGTGGGGCCCCTCCCTCTACTCTCTTCTGGCGCTACATCATTAGGGGCAAACTGCTTTCTGCCAAAGGTTTTCAAAGAAGTTGGCCAGGAGTAACTTACCCAGGAGACTCTTTCCTGGAGATGGTAAATAAAGAAGAAAAACTGGAAACCGAGAGAGTCGATGAAATATCTGACTTTTAGTAGTTAGTGTGAAAGGAAAAAAATCTTCAGAATAAACAGCAGACTTAGAGATATGCAGAAGAAAATGGGATGTGGTACAGTTACTGGAACCCATCGTGAATACATGCTCGCGGCCAGCAGCCTGAACTGGCAGTATCCCAAATCCTGCTGCACAGGAACTGGCACTGCCCTTCACAGATAAGGACACTGGGTTCACAGAAGTCAGATGGCCAGCCCTGGCTCAGCTGGCCCTGGAACCAGCACGGTGCCCACTCCTTCATGTTGTCTCCAAGTCCCAAGAAGTTCTGTAGACTTGATCAGGTAGCAGGTATGAGTGAATCCCACATTTCATTGTGTGGTTTCAGGAGTATTAGGAGGCCTGTTTCCAGGGTGGCTTCAGCACAGGTTTATGACATGCCGGCGGATGCACCCACAATGCATCTGGACAGAGATCAGGATCACCACTGAGGACTTTCTGAGCCCCATGGGAGAAGACCTAGAACTCTAGCCATGTTCTGTTGTTGTTTATTTGCTCTTCAGCCATCAAAAAGCAGAGGTATACTATTGTTACTAGTTCTAACCTGCTCTCAGAAACACCACGTCTCATTTTCTGCCGGAGAACCATGTGGGCATCTCTAGTTCATGTCGCAGTTCACTCTGTGTGGCCTTATTGAGTCCTTCTGTCTCTCTGATTTCATTTGTAAGACAGGAATTGCAACATCTGGCTTGTAAGACAGATTAAAATAGGATTTAAATACATATGCATATATGGAGATGTAAGTAGCATTTGTGGTCCTTTTGTGTTTCTACTACAGAAAGTTGTGTTCCCTTCTCTGATTTCCTTTCCCATTTCATCAGTAAACTACAGATGACAGGCATCGGCTGGACCCCAAACTTCTAATTCAGAAATCTTAACTTGAAACTCTAATAGGGAGAAATGTTCTTTTCTGGCTTGAGAGAAAGTAAAAGAATGATGACTGCAAGTTGCTTAATTATTACATATAATTCTATACTTATTACATATAGATACTTTTATTACTTTTATTTTGCCCTAGAGGAGAATAAATGACTTAATTCTCTTTCCATTCTTTCCCTCGTTGAAATTTTTGCTTGTTGACTTCCCTGCCTACGCTTTTCTTATAAAACATCTCTCAGGTGATGAAACCCCGGAGCAGAGCAAGCAACCTGAGGGACCTGGAGCGTCCGTGGAGAGCAGCAGCAGGGGCGGGCTGGGGAGTGCATTTGCTTAACGTCCTTATTTCTGCCTTTCTGAGTCCAATGTGTGTTATTTCCACTGGGCTGGAGCCAGCACTGAGTCCTCCCTGTTGTGTCCAACCTCGAACATTTCTCTGCGATTATGTTTCATCCAGGGATTAGCAAAATGCAGAGGGGAAAAACCTGAGAAGGTGTCTGGCGCGGGGCTCGGTGCTGCGTTAGCACAATCTGCCGGCGTGCTGGGCTCACTGGAGAGCAGCGCAGGAGCCGCCGCCGCCGCCGCCTCTTAGCTCTCTGTAGATGGGCTGTTTATCAAGCATCAGGCTTTTTTGTTTATTTGTATAATCTTCAAGGAAATACCAAATAAACAAGCCTTTCTCACCCTCTGACCCTGCTCTCTCCATCACTTGGCTGTCAGGAGAACTGAGGGCAGCTAGGTGAGCACAAGCTCAGGCCTCCACAGCAAGTTGGAATGAGTCCCCAAGATACACTTCCCCCTGTTTATAAGGAGATATATCCACTTAGTGGCTAGAAGCAGAGGACACAGCAGCTCCCAAAGAGGCTCCTGACACATGAAGTTCTGCTACCTAAGACCTACTATTGGCAGGGCACTGTCCACCCCAGTGACACACTGTGTGAGACAACTCAGAGGCATCCGCCACTGCCTACATCCGACCGCACCACACCAGACCTGGCCTGCTTGTACTGCCCCTGTCGAGTGTGGAGTCTTTAGTGGAATGGGCTTAGCATAAAGGCATTCCAGGAGGTGAGCGCAGGAGGCTGTGTGCAGAGCTCCAGCCTTTTACAGTCCTTCTGCGAGGCCGGAGGGAAGCAACGCTTTAGCAGGTACTGCGCCACCACCCAGTTGCTGCAGGAGCAGGAGCCCCCTGGTCAGGTTTCGTGTTAAACCTTCTAAGCTCTTGGTTGTGTTTAAATGGTTTGTAGCACAGTCGAGTGTGTGAGGTCATCAGTTGGTCCTGTACAAGGTGATTGAGGGCTGTCATCCTGGGGAAAAAACCAACAATCCTGAGATGGCAAGAAGTTACTAGGAGTAGGGAAAACAGACTCGGTGTGAAAACGGCAGGTCGGAGGCTGGGCTATGTAGCTGAGGCTTGAGTGTGACGGAAATAGAAAGATGCTCCAAGCTGGGCTGGCTGGGAGACCCAGTTTTAATAGGAAATTAGATAGAGCAAATTCAGTCTGGTGCCTGACGCCAGGCAGGACACAGCAGCTCTCTGAGGTTGTTTGGATTCCAACCTTGGGCCGAGGAGAGGGCAGGATGCCCTCCTTTCTGTGGAGAAAACTGCTTAGTAACGCAACGACATTATCTCAAAGGGGATTGCCAGAGTGCAGAACAGTGGATGCAGCCCTGAGCTTGCTCTTGGAAGACTTGGAGTATACTCCTGACTGCATAGGCTACTTCTAGGCAAGCTGGTTAGCATAGTACAGCCTCTGGTTGCCGCGTCCAGAGAGCATGTGTATTGAGCATATTATTTAAAAATAACACAGAAAAAGAATTATTACTGGAGTATAGTATTGTTACATGAATGGCAACAACAAAACAAAATAAAAAACCATACTTCGTATTTCCTGGAAGTAGAGCCTGCTCCCTTCCTTACCTCTTGAGTCTGGTTTGTGGTGGCCAGCAGGTTATGGTGGAAGTTATGCTGCGCCTGCTCTGTGCCTTGGGCTCAGTTGCTTGCCATTCCTCAGGAGCTCCACTATCTTTAGGACAGGCCTGGGCCAAGGGTGAGGCCACTGCAGCCATACAACCCAGATTCAGCTGTTGATCCCCGCAAGACCGGAAGAACTCTGGATTCACCACGTATGGTTTTAAGCTGTTGAGTTTTAGGATGTTTCTTAGGTGGTAGTAGCTAACTGATACAGGGTTTGTGGAAGATTTTACAAGAAATTAATCAGTCAGAATGAATTCAGGTATGCCAGTATTTAATGCAATGCCAGCAGTGCATGTAATTCATTGGTCACAGACAGGAGCAGTGTGGCCACCAGCCTTGCAAGCCCCCTGCCACACTCGAGGACAGGCAGAAGAGGTATCACATAAGCTGGTGTCTTAGGCAGACTTGGGTTCGGAATAGTGTAATATTAGTGTGTGAGAGGCAGGCTCTGAAAGGAAATCGGTGTTTATAAAAACATAATTGATTGCAACAATAAGTGATTTTTTTCTGTGGAATCCATTTCATGTGGCAGTCCACTATGAAAATGTAATATCGCAAAATAGAGTTCTGATTCTTGACTTAGAGACTTATCAGATTCACATCCTTTTTGCAAAGATAAACTTCCAAGCATGGTTTCAAAGGCTCGGTGTCATCTCCAGTGTAGCCTCAGCTAGGGTTGAGTGGGACAGATGGGCAGAAGGAAGTAATAAACAATGCACAGTGCTGGACTTAGGTCAGCTGATGGACCATTGGGCCATCCCTGTGCAGATGCACATTAGCCTAAATCACCGAAGAACACATGTAATAAAGAGAGCCAGGCCTGAACCATGTGGCACACCCTGTAGGTACTGGTTCTGCATAGAAGTCAAAGTGGACTAGACAGGCATCTCTGACTCCATAGACCCCCTCCCCCCGCCATCCAGTTCATGGTGTCTGTTGCCAGACTGTAAAAGGCAGGAAGTAAGTGTCCTGAAGGATCCTTACCTCATGGCAGCAGACTGGATTGGGTCCCCAGAACCCAATGCAGAAATTCAGACTTTGCTGGGACTCGTGAGAACGGGTGTTGTGGTGGGCATGGTTGGGTATGGTGGGCGTGGTTAGGCATGGTTGGGCTCTTGGGTGATTCTATGCTTCTCTGGAAGATTTGAGAGCTGGGGATAAGACTAGGTTGATGGCTCCAAGTTCCTTTGAAAGCCTATGACAGTCGTGGGTGGTCAGTGAAAAGAACTTAAGCCATGGAATCATTTCTGGGTAGATGCTGGACTTTGCAAGGTCATACATGCTCTCTTCAAAGACAAGTGGACATGGAACACCAGTGCTCCAGGCCCAGGAAGCTGAAGCCTTTTCCCAAATGATCCAGACTGCAGAGCATCAGTAAGGCCCCATTTGGAGAGACAGCCTACTGTGGCCAAGAAGGTAACCGATGGGTGGTGAGGGCCGGGGCCCTGAGCTCCTTTGTTCATCTCTGGAAGTCAGGAAGGGCTCCTTGAGAATCCCACACTTGTTCCTGCTCTTGGGTGATTCTATGATTCTCTGGAAGATTTGAGAATGGCCGGCCACTCCCACATCTCATTTTCAGTGGGTGGATTCAGATCAGCCCCTCATGGGGACCCAGCCCATGACAATCTCTCTAGATGCCTATGGCCTGTCTGGGATTCTGGGTGAGTGGGAATTGTTCCTTCTGAAGCTCTGAGCTTTGTTGTCGAAGATGAAAGGACTTACTTTGCAGTACTCTTCCCTAAGAGAAGGGACCTCATTTGTCCCCACGCTGCCTTGGCCAGCATTTTGGATAGGGGACCTCTGGTCCTCAGTATGCCACACCCTGCTTCCTTTGGGCCAGCTATAGGGTTCAGGAGAGGGGAAGGAAGGTCCTGTCTTTTTCTAGTAGCTAAGAGAAGTGGTTGTTTTCTGTAAAACAGCTGTGGACCCTAAACGAAAAGGTGATTGAGCAGATAGAGCTCTATTAAGAAAGCAGATGCACGCAACCTTCAGCACCGGTGGGGGGCTTGGCCCAGGTGTGCTCTCCAGGCCCTGTCCTGCGGAGTCTCCAGTGCGTTCCACAGGGAGGCGTCTCACTGTTTCTTGCTGCTCAATGCTGGTGACATCACCACTTAATAAGTCAGGGAATCATAACCACATTTCAAAGAATCACTCAGTTTTCTCACTAAGATTCTATAGGATTTTTTTTTTTCCTTCCACACTGACATCCCTGCCAAAATAGTGCTAAAAATAGCCCCAGTAGTACTCTTTTTTTTTTTTTTTTAATTTAATGCAGGATCTACGGGGTTTACAGGGTCTCACTACACAGATAGGACTGTTAGTGATTCTCCCGTTTTCAGCTTTCCAAGTGTTGGAATTCCAGGCACACACCACCATGCCCAGTCTCAATCCCCACCCAGTCTCAATCGCCATCTCAGCTTGCCCTGCGGGGGGAGGGGGGGACGACGGCATGGCAGGCTAAGGATTGAGACCTCTGCCTAAGCAGGCGCTTTAACCCGCTGAGCTATCTGGCCGGCCCCCCGTAGTACTCTTTATGTTTATAGGCAGCCATGAGTGTTCCACAGTGTATTACGTCCAGCAGATGACAATAACTGCAGAACCGGGCCCATAGGCTTACTTAGTAATAAGGAGCACATATACTTGCCAAAGGAGTTTTTTTTTAAAAAAGTAAAAACCCAATCTTCACCTAAACTTACTAGAGGAAGCAAACCTGTCTCACTACTTAGTTCTTTCGTAGGAAAAGTATTTACAGATGGAATACTTACGTAAAAAACTGCATATGAGAAAAACCTTCAGAAGTGACTAAGTCTTGGTATTTTCACTAATTTCAACTTAAATGATACACTTAAAACTGAATGGATTCAATCTGACTTCCAAAGTATAAATTTATTTCTGAGACTGGCAGCATGCCAGCATATGGGTGGCAAAACATGGGGACTACAAATGTAAGTGCCACACAGTAGTAATTTCACTTGAGGAGCGCCCTTAATGAGGACAGGTACAGCACTGGCTTCCAAGGCTGTGGCAAAGGTGGTCGGAGAGAATCTTTTCGCATTCGGACCCACTAGCCATTTTGGCCACGTATGCATTTGGAGGGTGGAGACATGGACGTTTCCTAAGTTTCTACCTCCGTTTTTAGTTCATAACTGGCAGTGATTGGATGAATTGATGGCTTTTATATGTTTAGCTCTTAATCATAACTATCGTAACTTTTTGATTAGCCTTGCCTGGATCATTTTAACCTCTACAAGTACATCTACAGACGGAAGTCCTCTTGCTCTTGGGACAATGAAAATTAACTCTCTTCTTCCTTTAGGCCCTAAAAATTGTTTTGACCAAAATGGTTCAGTCAGGGGTTTTATGTAGACATGGCTTAACTGAGTCATTAAGAATTTTATTGGTTAAAGTAGGCATATATTTTTCCTAGTAGACATAATGACATAACAGTAATAAAAATGTAATATTCAAGTAATTGCTGTAATGTAATTACAGTTTGGTCATAAAGTAAGATTAGAGGTCTGGGATGGCTGTTTGCGGGTGTGCATTTTAATGTCTGAATATAGTCTTGGAGGTGCCCGTCCGGTCTCTTGGGAACACGGGCGCAATTCATCACATAAGCAGGCAGCCAGAGCACGGCTGAGCCAGCACTGTCCAGGCATGACCTGTTTACTGCATCAGCCCTCTCTGACGCTGGTGACCTGCCTGCCTCGTACACCTGACCAACGTGGGCAGTGAGAAATGTTTCTGCTTCTGCATGGACACCAGAAGGAGGAGATAATGAAGGCCAGGGTCCTTGCTGGGGGAGGGGACCAACAGAGTGGAGGAGCATCTTGGAGCTACCACTCCTGTCCACAGGGTGCTGAGTGCCTGCAGCTTTGCTCCTATGCGCCCTGGCATGTCTTGGCGCCAGCCTGCCCAGGCTTGACAGAATGACACCGTACTCTCCGGATGGAGCTGTCTTCGGCACTTGTCCATTTTTTAAAATCAAAGTATTTGAATTGGAGATATTCTTTAAACTGTTCTAAATGAATTTCTCCCTATTTCTTAATACATCAATCTGCAGCAAAACTAAATGCAGGACAATGAGGACTTAGTGACTTGTGAACCCAGACAATAAAAACATGGGATAGTCTGTGGGAGAGTTCTTCTTTCCCTTTCCAGTTCAGTTACCTAGGGTTGCCAGGTCTGAAAATACTAAAGAGAAATTTTCTAAGACTTAAATTGTGGACCATTCTAAGCAGGGCAGATACAGAAGTCTTGTGCCAGCCCTCTCTAGCCTGCCTGGCATGTGGCATGAATTGTTCCTTTCCCCAGCAAATCCATGATGTGTGCCCAACTTACCTGTGAGTCACTTCGCTGTCTTGGTCACCACAGACCCTGTCCAGGTGTTGCAGTGCTTGTCTTCACCTAGCCCACATTTTACTTAAACATGGCCCCACCATGTACGAAGTCGGGATTCTGGCAGTTTAGCATAGCAGATTGTTGGTGTTGCTCTATTTTATCATTGTTAATCTCTTACTATGTCCAATTTGGAAGGCAGTTTATGACAGACAGGTGTATACAGGGAAAAACAGCATATATAGGGGTCAGTGCCACCTGTAGTTTCAGACATCCAATGGGGTCCTGGAAGGTATCTTTCACTGTGTTATTTGAACTTACAGTATCTATGGTAATAATTTAAAGACCACTAGCTCTTTTCCTGTGCCACTATTTTTCTTTGTAATTGGTAGTTGATGCAGTAATGCCACCAACCACCAGCTAAGCTGCGCTTGGTGTCTGTTCTTTGTGTCTTCCTCATCCACAGATGATCTTTAACACCACAATTCCTTCTGTATTCACTATTGAGTGTTGTGTGGCAAAGAACCCTTTCTTCTGTTATATGCGAACTCTATAAAGTATGACTCACAGGTATTTATTCTCGATGGCAACCCCCTCTCTGCTGGTATTTATTTGCATGCTTGCGTCATTCCCCCTTTGGTCAGAGCCTCTCCAAACCTGTGGTTTGGCTGTGGTTCTTTGAGCAGCTCCATATTTTTTTGAGTAATAGATGTTCCAGGCTCATTTTCCTCCAGGAATCCTTCACTGTCTTAGTCTTGGAAAAATTCTCTTTCTCAGACTGGCCTGATAGCTCAGTGGACTAAAGCGCCTGCTTCAGCAGAGCACAGTGGCCAGGGTTCTATCCTGGGCATGCCTTCCAGCCGGGCCCCACCCCCAGGGCACACTGGGACAGCGATTGAGACTGGGCATGGTGGCGCAAATGCCTATAATCCTAGCACTTTGGGAGGCTGAAAACCGGAGAACCACTATGAGTCCAGTCTACATAGTTAGATCCTGTATACTCTGTCCTAAATAAAAAAAAAAAAAAGAAAAAGAAAAATTCCCTTTCTTCAAAGAGCCCTGGATACCAGGAGAAAATGATAGTCGAAATTAAAACTTAAGATCTTAGGCTGAAAGACCATCACTTTTTAAATATGAAATGTATTTCCAGCCTGCCCGTCCATTTTGGAAGAATTTAAGGTACTGATCTAGAACCGAGCAAGTGCCAAAGGGAAGACTTTGGATGCTGCAAAAACCTGAAACGTAGGAGGAAGGTAGCTCGCTGCCCAGTAATTTAGCTGTGTCTTGCAGGGTGCTAGGTGCAGTCTCAGTGGATTGCTAAGACCCTTAGGCTTTGTCCCTCCAAGCACATGCTGTTCTGTAAGTCTTATTTCAAAAGTATTTGACGTTGTTCCTGGTATTTGCTGATGCATGAGCCTGTCACACATGAGTAATATAGACTGTTTGAAAACCTTCCTGTCACATCTGGGACTTTCAGCATCCGTTGTCTCTGATTCTTCTTTTCCGTGGATATAAATCCCACATCTGCACAGGCCAGCCATGAGTTAGTGGCAACCTGTGGCATGTATGCTCAGGCTTTGTGATACCTTCTTGCATGTCATCTTAGTGAACCATGTGTAGTCTCTTTCCAAGCTTTGCATCTGGAGTGTTTTCTACTGTGGAGAGTCTGAGCTGAGGGCCTAGCAAGGGAGACAGGGCAGCTACATTGTGACAGAGCAGGCAGAGAGTGGCGGGAACAAGATGGGATGGATAGGAGTTTCTCTTTCTCTGACTCCTCTGAACGAAGACAAGGGAAAGCAGAGTTTGGGATTTGATAGATCAAGATTGTTAGCTTTCACTTGGAATCTCGTCTCTCACTGCTTGAGAAATGTTTTTGTCTTTAAACTCATTTCTTATTAATCTTGTGTTAAGAGCAGTATAACTCTGTTAGCTGGGTAGACTGCTCCTGTTTCAATTAGTATATATTTCCATAAGTGTTGAGTGGGTAAGGGGAAGGAAGAAGTTGAATTTCTAAACTATTGACCTTGAGGGACTTGTATGAAGGTGTGTTTGACATGAGTGTAATACAACTGACTCTAAAAAAGCTCTAGTAAATGTTAAGTTACGGTTGGCTCTGATGATTTATGCTAAGCAGAATAAACTATGAAGGAAACATAAAAAATTTCTACGCTTACATTTTAGTCACTCAATACAAATGAAAGTCTTCTGAGAGTACTGACAGTCTCCAGAGGAAACCGGATTGTGTGCAGGCTTACCCTGTGCTGGTCACACATACCAAGGTGAAGAGTTGGAAATGCTCTATTATCTTGGCTGGAAGGTGCTGGGTGATGTCCCCATTTGTGAACCATCCCTGCTATCGCCTGCATTAAGGGACTTTCCATCCATCTGCCGATGGGGAATGTCAGAAGCAAGGCTTCCAAGGCCATTCAGTCCACTGCCCTGTACTGCTGTAGGCTGGTGGCCTAACTAGAAAGTAAACTACACTGAAGAAGCTTATTCTGTGAGAATCTGTCACTTCCTGTGATGTGTTTGATGGGAAAATAAACAGGAAGTGCTGAATTGGCTTAGTTGACTCCTGTAGGCAAAGTGAGAAATAAAATCTGTGCTTACCAAATGGAAAAACACAGAGTTGGTAGAGAGAGCAATGCTATTTTCAGGCTTCTAAGATAGTATTACAAATAACACGCGGTAGCAAACCTATGATTAAAAAGCATTTTTCAAAGGTTTTGATTAAGTTGTTTTTAAAGTTAGACATTTTAGACTAAACTTCCTTAAAATTCCGCTTTTACCTATGTGGTTTTGCCCCTAGTCCATACGATAAATGTCCCACTTATATTTCAAGAGTAAAAGAATGTCTTGACATCCAGGTACAGTTAGTTCAGGACTCCACTTAGTAGAGGACAATTCAAAGCTTCAAAGTTAGAGCAATTTTCAAGTGTCACACTGCTAGCTGGGGGTGTTGAATATGGGACCCATGTTACTCGTCAGGAGATGCTGTGGATAGGCTGAATTTCTTAGCTTCAGATTCAGAGAGGACATGGACATGGGGGCAATGAGCCAAATGAACTGTTGGGACAGCGTCAACCAGAAGCCAGAATAGACTTGGGGATCCAAGCTGAGCATACCCCAACTGTCTGCATCTGTGGCAAGTTCCTTCCTTTGTGGTTTATCAGTGGCTTCAAATGAAAAACGAGTGTGTCTAAGAAATGGACATGAATCTGAGAAAGGAAAGGACTAAAAAATATAAAATCTAGGGAAATAAAGAACAAACTGATGGAAATATAGGTAAATTATTCTGAGCAAGGGTAACTCAATATCTTAGCAGGGTGTCTGAGGTCAGTTAAACTTTAATAACCCAGTTTTCCAAAGAATATCACACTCAGAGCTGTCCAGGAGAAAGAATCGGAACACTTCATGATGAGGCAGTTCAAATACGAACACTCACTCATGGCTGATAAACACCTG
>PVKN010021885.1:0-15369 GCA_004027915.1 Capromys pilorides
ATCAAAAAAAATATTTCCCCTCCAAAATGAGATCCTGTAATGATAGAAGTTTTTGTCTATTAACATTTGGAAAAAGGTCAGTTTGTATTAGGACTCTCTTAACATTAATTCAAATGCTGTTTTAGCAAAAATCTTAAATTACTTGGAAAATATAATTTTACAGAGACATGGATGCTAAATACCAGTTTCATGAAAACAAAAAAAGAACCTCTAGACAAACTGCTTTACTTCTCTGTATCTTGATTTGCTCTGCTGTAGAATGAGTTGGTAGCATCTCTCTGTAAAGGCTGATTGAGACAGTCCATGAAAGTTACTTAGCACAGTTCCTGGCACATGGTACTTGCTCAATAAGTTTTGATGTGATTTTAGTAAAAAATGAGATTCTGCCAGATTATAAACTCATTGGTAACCTATTAGCCTAGCTGTATGCCAGTTGATGCTTCTCTAGTCAACTATTTTGTCCTGTAAGCCTGTTGCATTTCTGCTTTGACAACCCAGTTAAATTAATGACTACTATTGTAGACTTAAAGATAACTTTTTTTTTTTTTTTTTTTGGTGGGACCAGGGATTGAACTCAGGCCCTTGTGCTTGCCAGGCAAAGCACTTACTCTACTGAGCTATTTCCCGGCCCCCTGTTTTGTTTTTTTTTTTGAGACAGAGTTTTTTGCTCTATAGTTCTGGCTGGCCTTGAAGTAATTATGTAACTCAGGCTGGGTTTGAAATCATGACAATCCTCCTGCCTCAGCCTCCCAAGAGCTGGGATTATGTGCAAGCTCTCCCTGCCAGGATAACATTTTTGTTGTGCTAATTCTGTTGATGGGATAACAGTCCTGCCAGTAAACAGAGCTGCACTGTATTTGTGATATATTTTTTCTGTGTACCCAGCTCCCATTCCAGTGGCCCCAGAAGCCTAGATTCTGTAGGAATACTTACGACCTTTTGGCCCTTGTGTGCACAAAAGCACTCTGTCCTGATAGCTGCACTATCATGGTGAGCTCTATCTGCAGCTTTTTAATGTTGTATAGAGAAGGATTTATGAAGAAAGGCTTTTCTTTTTCCAATCAAAAAGGGCTTAGGGCCACCAAATAGCTCAGCGGATTAAAGCACCTGCAAGCAGGTGCAAGGGGTGAAGGCTTTTATCCCCAAGCCTGCAGTGCTGGCTCTGAGACAGCCAATTGAGACTGGACATGGTGGCATGTGCCTGTAATCCCAGCTCTTAGGAAGCTGTAAACAGGCAGATCACTATAGCCTGATCTAGTAGTGAGATACCCTGTAGACCCTTCCCTAAAAAAATACAAAAATAAAAAAGAGCTTAAATCTAAGTTTGAATAGTTCTTTTTTCCCTTAAGCATGGAGATATCTGTTTAAATGAAATCTGCATATAAAAACGCATTATTGGAAATTCTGTTGGCATGAATTGCTAATAACAGTGACTTGAGTGTAAGCCTTTAGAAACCTCTCATACATTCAGTCTGCAGTGAACTTTGACACTGTTATGCAAAATTCTGGTGGTGATGAGAAGGTGGAACAACTCCTCCTAACTTCCTGCTTTGGCAAAACTTGTAGACCTAGATGTGGGATGAGTAGGCAGCTGCATGGTGCCTCTTAACATTGAGATATGTGCTCTTTGTAAATCTCACCTCCTAATCTGCCTTCAGCATTTTGCTACTGGTATCATACTAACATCAAGGTTGGCATATAGTCAGGCAGCTCATTCTCTATTTTCTTTCCCTTGCAGATGATCCCAGCCCTAGGGTCAGTGTCCAAGCTCAGGTCGCTGAGGATATTCTGGACAAATACCGGAATGCCATTAAAAGAACCAGCCCCAGTGAAGGAGCGATGGCAAATTATGAAAGTGCAGGTGATCATCATGGTAAAGATTTAAGTTTTTTTTTTTTTTTTTTTTTTTTTGGGTGGGATTGGGGTTTGAACTCATGACCTTGGACTTGCCAGGCAGGCACTTGTGCCACAGGGCTATCTCCCCAGCCCATCATGGTAAAGATTTGAATAGTAATTTTTTTATTACAGTGATAAAGGTAATTTGAATTGAAGTGGCCTTTAAAAAGAAAGAAAGGCTAGGAGAATCAGTATATTAATTCAAAATTAAGAATTTCCTAACCAAATGAGATTAAAATAATACCTCTCCCTCTCTGAGGGTGTGGGCACCCTCAGATGTTCTGGTGCTATAGGGTGTCATCTTGTAAGTCTGTCGTGAGCCAGCAGGAATTGTGCTCTTTTGTCCTCAGAATTATAATTTCATCTAGTTATATACTCTGGACATAGCACAAGCAGGAAAAGTAGGACAGGTTATCCATTGTTGTTTGGTACTTAGTATTGGTTTGGTTTGAGTTTTTTGTTGTTGTTTTTTTGAGACAGGATCTTGCTGTGCAATTTGCTTGTTTGTTTTTTGTCTTTTTGAGACAGGGTCTCGCTATGAAGTTCAGGCTGGCCTTGAGCTCACTTTTATAGCCCAGGCTGATCTCAAACTCACACCGATCCTCCTGCCTCAGCCTCCCAAGTGCTGGGGTTACAGGCATGCATCACCAGGCCCTGCTTGGTTTGGTTTTTTTTGACAGAATCTTGCTGTTCAGTTCAGCTGGCTATCCATTGTATAGCTCAGACTGACCTTAAACTCCTGGTAATCATCTTGCTTCAGCCTCTCAACTGCTGGGATTACAGGCATGTGCCATCAACCCTGGCTTGGTTTTTAAGGGTATTTTCTGTTTTGTTTTTTGGGTACTGGGGATCAAACTCAGGTCTTTGTGCTTCCATCAGGGCCTTATGGTACTTAGTTTTAAAGGATTATATTTGTCTTATAGTGAAATATCAAGTAGCTGCTAGAAAATTATGGTACAGTCCTCAAGGTTAACTAAAGGGAAATAGAAGTACATAAAAAGCATTAGTATTGTGCAGGATATACTTGTACCTGTATAATCAGAGCGTGTTTTGGAAGAATCATTAGCAAACAAGTAACTTAAGTAGGCTCTAAGTGGGGCTAGAGGAGAGGAGCTTCCACACAGTTAAAAAACAATACAATGACAGTTTGTATATAGTCAGTGTAGATTTGACCCAGTTATTAACATTTTGCCATGTTTTTTTATTTTTTCTTGAAACATTGTCTTCCAGGAATAAAGGCATTCTCCTATAAAAACATAGTATCTTTATTACATTCAGGAAGGTTTTGTTTCTTTTGGTTGTATGCCCTATTACCTTTTCTTAATTAATTAAAAATGTAATAGCTGTGGTTTGGTGAGATAGCTCAGCGGTCTAAAGTGCCTGCTTAGGCAACCGCAGGGAGCGTGGTTTGATCCCTGGCACCACATGCTGTGCCAGCCCCACCCCCAGGGCAGGCTGAGCTGGCCATACATAAATAAATAAAGTTAAATAAATTTTTAAAAGATTTAACAGCTGTGAGAACCACAGACCTGGCTTTTGCTGCATTTATGAGGTTCATTCTTCAGTGGGGTGGGAAGGAGAATCTGAGACCCAAGTGCTTGGTTCACCATTGGGCACTGAGGGGGGTTTCGGTGAGATTGGTGCATTCAGGGTGATGTGGCTGCAGGCGCTGCAAGATTTAGAGTAAGGGTTTTCTTACTTGTAGTATACTGTAAAATGACAAGATGGTACAAAATAATTTTTGTCTCTTTTAGTTCTGTGGTTCACTGATTGTGATGATAGAATATTAATTGTATATAGGGACTATTCTCTACATCTGCTCTCTTGATACATTGTCATTGCTGTGAATAGCTTGGTTAAATGTTTGAAGTTTGCTTTTTTTTTTCCCTCTAAAGAACTCCTGTTGCAAAACAATGCTAATTTGTGGTTGAGTTGCTCTGAGTACCAGAATATTCCAAATTAGCCTGATGATCCTTTTCTTGGGGGATGGGTTTTATTCAGAGGTCCTGGGTGATGGTGAAAGTGCGCACGATTCTCCTCGTGATGAAACGCTTCAGAATATCTCAGCTGATGATCTCCCAGACTCTGCGAGCCAAGCGGCCCATCCTCAGGATTCAGCTTTCTCTTATAGGTACTTCTTTTCTTTTCTTTTAAATAGGTATTTCTTTTAAAGAACTTTTTTGAGTTTGGACTTTTCATCACCATTGTAGTTCACAGTTCACGAAGTTACTTAATAAATATATAGCCAGAGAGATAGCTCAGCGGCTTAAGCACCTGTCTGGCAAGTGTAAGATTCTGAGTTTGATCCCTGATACATACATATATATCTATATATAAACATATGTAGATATATATGAAGAGAGAGCTAACTACTTACTAAGAATACTTGCTTCACTTGTGGATATTATTTATCAAAGGCATTAATTCAGGGATTTAAAAACCTCGCTTGCCCACAGGATTCACACAATTGACAGAAGTGAAACAAGTTGCAGTGACCCCGCCTATGCAAAGCCACCAGCTTGTGTGCGACATAGCTGAGGAGAACACAGGTGCTTAGGGATCATCAGCACAGTGACCTTGCCATCAGCTGTCCCAGCAAACTTCCACCAGAGCCCTCTTTTTTTAATTATTATTTGGAGAGTACTTTGTTAATTTCTGTAATCCAACCCATGTAGATAAGACCTTACATACTTACTTTAATACAGTGTGTTATCCCTGTACAAATGGAAAAAAAAAAATTAATGTTTCTAGACCAATATGGCTGTTGATTTCTGATGCCAACTCAATATGTTAAACTGAGATAACTTTTCCCAAAGTCGACAGCATAAAGTTTCTGATAACTGAAATGTTATATATACATAACCAAAAATAGCAGCATGTTATTCATCAGTAGCAGCAAGAGCTTTTCTAGGTTCTATTGTCATCTGAACAAAATTGTAGATGTTCAGCACACTGCATTAAAAAAAGAAGAAAAATACCCAGAAAACAGCAAAGTTCTGTTGTATTATCGTACCTGGCACTATTTTTAAAATTAACTTCTTAATCATCATCTGGAAAGAAAACATTTGAGGGAATCATCACTGAAAACAGCTCTGATAAAGCATAGTTACTATTACATATCATAAAGTAGATACAAGATATTTTACATTCACAGAGGTATGATACAGTGCTATCCTATGTCTATAGTACTAAAAGATACAATTAATAAGGCATTATTTCAGGCTTGATTCTACTTTTCTCTCAGAGGGCCTGTTATAGTCAGGGTTCACAAAGAAAACAATACACGACACATAGAATTATTTTATGATAGTCACCCAAAGAGTCATACGAAAAGAGTGCAGGAAATCTGTCCACACATTAAAGACCAAAGAATTGAGCTGAGGACCTGGATCCCACAGCTGAAGATCTAGAGCCCATAACAATGTCCCCCACGAGTCCAACCAGGGCCAAGAGCCCATGACGATGTCTCATGCAGGCCTGTTTCATGGATCCGCACTGGGAAGGCCCACAGGTCAGTGGTGGAAGCTGGAAAGTGTGCCAGCGGGATGAAGGATCTGTGCTGGCAGGCCGAGTGATCTGAACTAGAGCCAGGAAGTGACACTCAAAGTAAGAACTAAAGCTCCCCCAAAAGGTACCCCAGCTATCCTTAGTGAGAACAAGGTCCCAAGCTTCGCTGATGGTGAAAACAGTTGCATCTGTATCAGGAAAGCAGCTTGACAAGTTTCTGAGCAGTGTACCATCAGAAGCAGAGTTCCCTCAGAGTGGACTCTATAGCCATTCTCAGCAAGAACAAAGTCTTGAGCTGCTCTGTTGATGAAAAGAGCCAAGTTCATCAGGAAAGCCAGCAGGTCCCTACAGCTTCCTGACTTCTTTTTCTCAGTTCTGTTTCATACGCTGCCAGCTGTAGTCCTCAGGTGGGCCCTCAACATCCAGCACCACACTGGTTCAGTTCAGCTGGGTGTTACAAGTTACCACCGGTTGTCAATTCACCACAGGGCCCAAATGTTGGTATGACACAGCTCTATAAAGAAATGTACTTTCTTAGAATTTTCTTTCATTAAGTGCTCACTATCTTCATCGTGAACATCAGCTAAAAACCATTTAACAAAAAAAAAGGTTTTAAAAAAAGGCCAAAAAATAAAAGGTTTCCTACAAAGATGATTGAATGAAAGCAAACAAGACTCAACCTAAGAGCTGGGCGTGGTCGTGCACTCCTGTAATCCCAGCACTTGGGAGGCTGAGGCGGGAGGATCGGTGCGAGTTCAAGACCAGTCTGGGCTACAAAAGTGAGCCCAAGGCCAGCCTGAACTGCATAGCGAGACCCTGTCTCCAAAAGACAAAAAAAAAAAAAAAGAGTCAACCTAACTAGTATTTTATCAAATCTGTCATGTTTGAGAAGTAAGAGTTCCACTGAAGACAGGTGATACCAAGTAGGAGTGCTTCAAAACTTCAGACCACAACCAAAACACTACATCATTTCAAAGAGAGGTAGTAATGCTGGGGAGATAGCTCAGTGGCTTAAGTATCTGCCTGTGAATACAAGGTCCTGAGTTCAATCCCCAGTGCCAAAAAACAAAACAAATCAAAGAGAGGTAGTAGTAGGCAAATACCACTCCTTTGGGTATGTCCCAGGATGCTGACCTCAGTATTTAATCATGTGCTCGCTGCTCCAGGAGGAAGAGATCAGTTACTTCTGTACTTTAACTTTGTTCACCCCAATCACCATGCTAAAGAAATAGCAAGATGCCACAGAATAAAATAAGGCTCTTCCATCCATCACCAGTTATCTGCAGTTCTTCAGCTATAAATCTACAAACACTATAACTAGACCCAAAGGACATAAGGGAGCAAAGAAACCATATCTGATGTATTAGTTGGAACCAGTACATTGTTAAGACTGAGCTATTCCTGTGTTGTATTCTTGTCCTCTTATTTCTGGTGTTATGTTTAACCATAAAGAATTTTAGATTTAAATTCTATGCACTCCCTCCTGGAGCCCTCTTTTGTCATCTTCTCTGTTCCATGGATAGGTCTCAGTTTCTGTCAGAGTTTGAGAAAATAACTTTAGGATCAGGAAATGTTGCCTTTGGTTTACAAGAACCCTCTGCTTGCTAGGACAAGCAGCACACACTCTAAAACCCTGGTTAAAGCATAAATGATGTGCCTATTATTCAGATCCATATTGACCTCTGGTTATTTCAAAGCAAACTCTAAATAGTATATCACTTTGTTTTTTTTTTAAATTATTTATTTATTTATTTATTTGTTTGCTTGTTGTGTTTGTTTGTTTCTTTATTTATTCATTTTGTGGCTGGCTCAGCCTGCCCTGGTGGTGGCGCTGGCGCAGCATGTGGTGCCGGGGATCGAACTGCAGTCCCCGCAGTTGCCTGAGCCCTCCTAAGCAGGTGCTTTAGACCACTGAACCATCTCGCCGGCCCCCTATATCACTTTGTTTATAAATATTTTGAAACTTTTTCCTACAGTAAAATTAGGGAGAAGTACCCAATGTAATTTTTATTTTCAGCCACATTTTATTTTCCTAAATTAAACAAGTGACTTTACCATATGTACATCATAAGTTTTTCGATACTTGGTGAATTTTTAATTTAATCAGCTTGATTTCTAAATTACTCATTTTAGGGACTGGGGAGATAGCTCTGTGGCACACGTGCCTGCCTGGTAAGTGCAAGGTCGTGAGTTCAAACCCTGGTCCCGCCAAAAATAAATAAATAAATACATTACTCATTTTATAGGAAGGAATCCTGTAGGGAAAGACTCAGAGCTAGCCATGGTGAGACAGGTGGTATAGCCTGTAGAGGAGCACACTCTGGCCTTTCTCCAAGCCGCTCACTTACCTATCTTTTAAAGGCCAATTAGGACATCTTGCTCCATGCCCACAGGACCTGCAGAAAGTTCTGCGGACTGCATTGCTGTGGAGGGTGGCATCTACCTTAAGAGAGCTTTGCCACTAGTCAGGAATAGGTGCTTCGGCAGGTGGAAGTGAGAAGGAATCCCATTTTAGCTCAACACGGAAAACTTCCAAATAGTAGGACAATAGAAAGTGCTTCTTGGTAGGGGCAAGTTTGTCTTATGGCAAGATCAGCATTTCTCAAGATAGAAGATAAAAGGTGATCTGCTTAGGCCCTGGGTGCCCTTGCTGACCTCTGAGTCCCTCCTAACACTGACATATATTCTGCCCTCATAGTTTTCCATGTCTGTGGGAGATCTCAGCACATGATGGGAGGTCAGAAAGGACTTGATTCTGTTTTTTTTTTTTCTTTTTGAGACAGGGTTTTGCTATGCAGTTCAGGCTGGCCTTGAGCTCACTTTTGTAGCCCAGGCTGGTCTTGAACTCTCACCAATCCTCCTGCCTCAGCCTCCCAAGTGCTGGGATTATAGGCATGCCCCACCATGCCTGGCTAGAAAGGACTTGATTCTTGTGGTTGTAGAGTGATTCCTTCAGGCCGGGGAGATAGCTCAGCAGCGTAAATGCCTGCCTGGCAAGCACAACATTCTGAGTTTAATCCTTGGTACCAAAAAAAGTAGTAGTTCCTTGCCTCAGAGCAGTTTTTTTTTAATTTTTTTTATTTATTTATTTTTTTTTGTGGGACCGGGGTTCAAACTCACGACCTTGGACTTGCCAGGCAGGCACTTGTGCCATGGAGCTATCTCCCCGGCCCCTCTCAAAGCAGTTTTATAATCTTGATTTCCAGGTTGTCTAAGTGAGGTGTCAGTAAGTTAAAAATTCTTTTCTTTTAAATGACTATCTGAAACATTTGAGTTGTGACGTAGTCCATTAATCTATTATCATAAAGATTCATAAAATAAGATCACTTCTGGCTGTTGTAGCTCAGTGGTAGAGCACATGCTTACCATGCCTGAGGCCTTGGGTTCCCCAGGACACACACACACACACACACGCACACACACACACAGAGGACCATTTCTGGATTTAAAAAATTAATGTATCTGTTATTCGCTTTTCAGAGATGCAAAAAAGAAACTGAGACTTGCTCTTTGTTCCGCGGATTCTGTTGCCTTCCCAGTACTGACCCACTCAACAAGGAATGGATTACCAGACCATACAGACCCTGAAGGTAAGTTGCTATAGTTAGTTTCTTGCTTATATTAATAGCTTGAACCATACATAATTGCCAGTATTCAGCTGTTCTGCTGTACAGGAATTCTATGACTGAACTCTCTTTACTTTGTTTCTTTTTTTGTTTGTTTATTTGAGTACCAGGAATCAAACCAGGATCTTTTGCTTGCCAGGCAGATGTTGGCTCTCTTTTCTTTTGATATTTGAGATTGATTGATTGATTGATTGATTGATTGATATTGTCTTTTTGAGACAGGGGTTTACTATTCAGTGCCTTGAACTCACTTTGTAGTCCAGACTGGCCTCTAACTTGCAGTAATCCTCCTGCCTCAGCCATCCAAGTGCTGAGATTACGGGCGTGTGCCACCGTGCCTAGGCAATCACTGGCTGTGGGACCATTTGAAAGCTGCTTGTTCTCTTACTGGATTGAGTGTTTTCTCCATGACTGTAGGAACTAATACTTTTATTCACCACTGTGCCACAATGTCAAACATTGTTCTTGGCCTTTTTTTTTTTTTTTTATCTTTTTTGAGACAGGGTCTCACTATGCAGTTCAGGCTGGCCTTGAGCTCACTTTGTAGCTTAGGTTGGTCTCAAACTCACAATAATCCTCCTGCCTCAGCCTCCCCAATGGGGATTACAGTTATGCGTCACCATGCCCAGTTCTGTTCTTGGCTTCTAATATGTGCTTATTTATAGAATTATATACTCATACCAAGTATGAATTATGTCACAAATTTTTTTTGTGGTATTGGGACTTTAACCCAGAGCCTTACATATTTGGCAAGCACTTTACCACTGAACTAGACCCCCAGCCCTGTTTTGTTTTTTTGTTTGGGAAGGATGTGTTTTTTTGAGGCAGGATCTTGTTATGTGGTTCAGGCAGTTCTTTTTTTTTGGCGGGACTATGGTTCGAACTCAGGATCTTCCACTTGCCAGGCAGGCACTTGTGCCACGGAGCTTTCTCCCCTGCCCTTTTGTTCAGACAGTTCTTGAACTCACTTTTTGTAGCCCAGGCTGACCTGGATCTTATAGTAATTAACCCTCCTGCTTCAGCCTTCCAAGTGCTGGGATTACAGATATGTACCACAACACCTGGCTGGGTTTTTGCTTTGTTTTGAGACAGGGTCCTGTTAGGTTCCTGGGCTGGGCCCTAATTTGAGGTCCTCTCTGAGTGGGTAGTATTACAGGCATATGGCACCATGCCCAGCTGAATCAATTGAATACATTAATGTTATTGTCAGGTAGGTATTTTTTGAGTGAAAGTGAGCATTTTGAGTACTGACGGTTTACTGAAGTACTTTCTAAATGGGAATGGCAGTACTGCTTAACCCTGATGATACATAGTATAATAGAATTAATATCCCCAGTGTTTATAGGTTGCACCCAGTTTATGTAAGGCCATGAAAATTCTCAATAACAGAATTTTTGTTTGTTCATTTAGACAATGAAATTGTATGCTTCTTAAAAGTTCAAATAGCTGAAGCAATCAATTTACAAGATAAGAACTTAATGGCTCAACTTCAAGAAACAATGCGCTGTGTGTGCCGATTTGATAATAGGACTTGTAGGAAACTGCTGGCATCCATCGCTGAGGACTACAGGTAATGCACGAGTCTGTTCAGCTTGTGAACCTGACTTCCAGCTGTGGTGCTTTCCTTTTGGTCCTCTTTTCAGAAATCTGGATTTACTACAAAGTATGTAGCTGTGTTTTCCTGAATGTAGATTTTTAAGTAACACATTCTAGAAATTCAGTTGTAAGTGAAAGATTCTCACTGATGGAGAAATACAGTTTACTTCACTTTATACAAAAGGAGGCAAAGTTATCTCAGCTGTGAAGCTATGATAAATATTTTATCACTTTAGATTTTGTAGGCATGTTAGGAAATACAGATTGTCTGGGCCTGCGAAGTAGGAGTGGCCCCAGGACTTACTGTTATCCTTTTTGTCTGCTACCCTCTTGCTTACGATTATGAGAAGAGTAACTGAGCTACCCAGGCAGCCCCGCTGATTTAAGGTTGAGAGGATGATTGATTTAATGCTATCTTTACATTGTTAAGCAAGTAACCAGTAAGGCATATTTGTCTTGTGTATATCCTATTTTGTTGGGTCTTTCTTAGTCTTTTGTAGCAGTCAGTTCCTGCTAAGTAAGGGGTCCTGCTGTCGTGTACCAAGTTTGCAGAGGTGCTTAGTCACATTTAGTGAGTTGGGTTGCTGAGCGTTTGGCCCAGGAGCTGCTTTGAACACTGACATTCGCAGGTTCTGTTTCTTGCACTGGAAGCATGAACAGTCCTCGAGACACTTAATTGCAGCTTAGCATGGTAGTTTGCAAAACCAGACTCAGTGGAAATAATTATTTTTTAAAAAAAAATCAAGACTCAGAGTGATCAAGAAGAGTGTACTTTACATGTCTCATCCTGCAATCATATTTTTCCTTTTAGGAAACGAGCCCCGTACATTGCATATCTCACTCGCTGTCGACAAGGACTGCAGACCACACAGGCTCATCTGGAAAGGCTCTTGCAAAGAGTTTTGCGTGACAAAGAGGTGGCCAATCGATATTTTACCACTGTTTGTGTGAGGTTACTGCTTGAGAGCAAAGAGAAGAAGATCAGGGAATTCATTCAAGGTAACTAAATGCCCTTTCATGAAGTCCCTTCGGCGTATACTATTGGGAAGAATGCAGTGTTTTGTTGTTTTGCTTTGTGAGATTGTATAAGCAACTTGCAGGCCCTAGAAAAGCTACTTAAATACTTCTTTAATAGATTCTTTTAGGAATAAAATTGACTTTACTTAGCTGCTTTGAAAAGAAGTGGCCAAAAGACTTTTAGGATTTTAAAAAAATCTTTGGGGCTGGGAAGATAGCTCAGTGGTCTGAGTGCCTGCCTGGCAAGCTCAAGGACTGAGTTCAATCCCCAATACCTGGTGCACTGCATGCCGGCAGAACCCTGGGCACACTGTGCTGGCCACCAAAATGGGGCATGGTGGCACACACCTGTAATCCCAGTGCTGGCAAGGCTGAGACAGGAGGATCACTGTCAGTCTGAGCTGTGTAGTGAGATCCTGTACCAAATAAATATTTTTTAAAATAAAAAATATTATTTTCCAACTTATGCTACATTTTTAACTACTACACATTGGTTATACCAATTAATGGGTTTCATTTTGGCAGAGTTGAATGTGTGCATAATATGCTTTAATCCTTATACCTTGTGATCTCCCTTCCCTCACTTTTCCTCTTAGTTTTTATATTTTGAGGGATTTCAATGTGTATGGTGTATTTTCATCATATTTATCCTTCTGTTTTATGGGTTCTTAATAATGAAATTTTGATGTCAAATCTCCAGGTTGCATTTTTTTTTTTCTCAGATTGAATATCTAATTTTAAAACCAGGGGAAATTGATAAGTTTTTTTATTCCTCAAAATTTTGCCCATTTTTAACACCAGTACCTATTTTTTGTAACAAACTCCTTGCACTTAAATGTTTACAGATATTTTTTACCTTGTCAGATTTTAATTTGCTTACATACTCTCCTAAAATAAGTCACACTCAGACACTGTTGACATTAAGATCCTAGTGTCTGCCTCATTACTGTTTAAAGTCGTGCTTCTCTACTGGTCCTCAAATCCATGAGGAATATGTTCCAGAACATCCAGAGGATGCCTGAAGCCAAATAGTACTGAGTACTCTGCTACATTGATAACTCAGGTGGTTCACATCCTGGGCTGGATAGAGCAGAATTTCTTTATGCTAGTCAGAATGGCATATAGTTTGAAGTTGGTGAGTTGTGCATTTCTGGAGTTTTTTATTTAGTGCTTTCAGATCAAGAATAACTGAACTGTTGGTTTATGTGGGTGGGTATATGATTTTTTTTTTTTTTTCTTTTTTGTCTTTGAGACAGGATCTTGCTATGCATGCAGTTCAGGCTGGCCTTGAGCTCACTTTTGTAGCCCAGGCTGGTCTTGAATTTGCACTGATCCTCCTGCCTCAGCCTCCCAAGTGCTGGGATTACAGGCGTGCGCCACCACACCTGGATGGGTATATGATTGTATGTGCCCATGTATGTAAGGTTTTAGACAAAATGATTTAAAATATTTACTGTAGTATATTTGTTTTAAGATTTTAAGAGGGTTGGGGGGATATCTCTGTGGCACAAGTGCCTGCCTGGCAAGTGCAAGGTCATGAGTTCAAACCCTGGTCCCATTTAAAAAAAAAGAAAAGATTTTAAGATTAGTCATATGGTGTATTTTAAAGATTATTATTTTGCATTGGAGACTTTCAGAAACTCACAGCAGCTGATGATAAAACTGCTCAGGTAGAAGATTTCCTGCAGTTTCTTTATGGTGCAATGGCCCAGGATGTCATATGGCAAAATGCCAGTGAAGAGCAGCTTCAGGATGCTCAGCTGGCTATTGAACGAAGTGTGATGAATCGGATTTTCAAGCTTGCTTTCTACCCTAACCAGGATGGGGACATTCTTCGTGACCAGTGAGTGCTTCTGTGTTGTGTGTTGGACCACATGGATGCCTCAGGTAGCCCCACACTTAGGCATGTGGGTGTTTAGTATCTGATAGCAAAGAAAATGTATCAGGTGTCATTTTACCTTATCACAGCCACATGATAAGAGAATGACAGTATGGGATCTTCAGAGATGTAAGCAATCAGGCTAGAGGGAAGATGAATTGGTAAGGAAGATCTTTTTGGAAGGCACTGTTGTCTGCCCTATATCCTTGTCTTCATGAAGTAAATTCTTATCATTTATTATTTTTTATTTTTAAAGAATGCAAAATAGGGGCCAGGGAGATAGTTCAGTAGAAGACCCTGAGTTCAGTCCCTGGCACTGCAAAACAAACAAAAGAAAACAAAAAAACAGAATGCAAAATAGTGATAGAAGAAAAAAAAAAAAAACAGCATTAGCAATGATACAAGAAGCCAGGCATGGTGTGCCACCATGCCTATAATCCCAGCACTGGGAGGCTGAGGCAGGAGGATCGATGCGAGTTCGAGACCAGCCTAGGCTACAAAAGTGAACCCAAGGCCAGCCTGAACTGCACAGCGAGACCCTGTCTCAAAAAGACAAAAAAAAAAAAAGAAAGAAATGAAATGATACAAGATTTTACTAAACAAAGTAATAAGAATTCAACAGTGGACTCAGCCTTTAGCTCCTTTCCCTGTGTCTTAGTTACTTTTACTCGTTGCTGTGACAAATACCCGACACTCAAAATGAAGGAAGAAAAGGTTTATTTAGCTCACAGTTGCTGGAGGTTTCAGTCCACATTCGGCTGGCCCAAGGCTGAGAGGAACAGGGCAGAGGGCATCCAGTTCATGGCGGCAGAACAACCAACTCACAGGAGCAGAGAGCAACAGCTCTTTAAAAAGTCTCTTTGTACTCAGTCACTCTGACGTGGGCCCATTGCGCCCTAGGGTAGAACCAATCGTACCCCAGGATGGGCCCTTGATCCCGCTCTAGGGAGGAGCCAATCATATCTTAGGCAGGCCCAGGTCATGCTCCAGGGAGGAACCAATTGTAACATATAATCCTAGTGGATCATGACTCATGTCTCAAACTCTAGAAGTCCCCGCCCCATGATTGCATGAGGCTTTGGGGGGACAACTAGACATAAACCATAACACCCTGAGAAGTCTTTTCTGACCTGCTTCCTTCCCCTCAGGGCTCTCTCAGACCTGCTCCGTTTCATTAACGGTTGCACAGTTAGCATTTGCCATTTGTTGGAATGAGTTTCTCAATGCAACACTGCTGACATTTGGGACCAGATAGTTCTTTGATGTGGGAGGTTTTCCTGTGATGAGATGTTTACAGCATTTCTAGCCTTTGGATTGTAGGTGCCCTGCTAGTTGTGATAGCTAGAAATGCCTTGACAGTGCCAGATGTCTCTGGGGAATGAAATTCTCTCTTATTGTTGATCACTGGCTGTTATGTTTCTTGTTTTTGTTTTTATTTTTTTTAAACAGCGTCTTGCTACGTAGTTCAGGTTGACCTTGAACTCACTATATAGCCCAGGCTGACCTCAAATTCATGGCAATCCTTTTGCCTAAACCTCTTGAGTACTGGGATTACAGGCATGCACTACCATGCCGCGCCAGTCAGTGGTTTTGTGATCATTTGGAAAATACTTGCTCCCCTACTGGATTGATTTCCCTTCCACGACTGTAGGAAATAATAGTTTTATTCACCACTGTGTCACAGTGTCAAGCGTGGTGCTTGGCTTCTAATATGTGCTCATTATATATTTATTAGTAATGAACACTTATGTATTTGAATATTAACAAATCTGAATTGTATGATACTGAATATGAATTATGTCTCAAGGTTTTTTTTTTTTTTTTTTTTTTTTTTTTTTTTTTTTTTTT
>PVKN010021886.1:0-15388 GCA_004027915.1 Capromys pilorides
AACACCAATGTAAGTTTAATGTCCTATCCACACCCTTGGCTGAAGAGGATCATGCCAAGACAAGTCAGCCTGCCCTTTGCAGTCCATTCATTACAGAAGGGAAGGGAAGTGTTTATGTGGCCTCAGCTCAGGGATGATATAATGATTGCCTTTCCTCTCAGCAGGTTTCACCCCATCTCAGGAAGACGTCAGGGGTCAGCACAGGGACATGCTCTGATTTGATGAGTCACACTGGGAGAAGGCCAATCACAGCATAGAGGTTGGCTCCAGGAGATTGGCAAAAGGAAATGGTACCTTTCCCTTTGAGGACTGAGTAGAATATAATCTCAGTCTGATGGCATGGAAAATTACCTGGTCTGTCTGGCAAGGGATCCAGAAAAGGAATAAGGTTCCCCAAAAAGGAAGACTCACAGGATGATCTTGAATAAGGCCCTCAGAAAAATTTTTACTGCCAAGTTCCTGAGAGGTCCAGATGAGGCAGGTGTAAAAAGTAGGAGCCTGTCTATTTTTTTTTTCCATTTGTAAGTTTGATTTCTTTAAAAGAAGGCATGAGTACTTGGAAAATATATTTTTAAGGTGTTAGTCAAGGGATGAATTCAACAAGCTTCTATTTCTCTTCAGCGCAGGTCACCTGTTATGGCCTCTTGGGTGACCATTGATTCAGATGGCAAAAAGCAAGAGTATACATATCTTATTGTTCTTTCTTTTATACACGTGTATAATCATTGTCACCATCCCCAACATCACCACTGCCATCAATATTACCATCACTATTACCATCACTGTTGCTACTATCACTGCCTAGCAAGTACTTGTTTTTATAGATTGATGATTATCTTTCACTTCACTTATGTATGAGGAACTATTCTCTTTGATAATGAGGAAACAATGGTTTAAATAGGTCAGGCAACCCAACTAAGGTATGTATCTTGTAAGCAGCGATCATTCCTGAAGTAGGTCTAACACTGAGGTTGAGGTGTCACTTAACCAGGTAGAAGATTCCCTGAGGGCAGGAAAGAAGAGTCCAGATTAGCAAATAAACTACAAAGCTAATGTCAGTTCTATTCCATATCTGTCATGTCCTCAGTTATTTCTCCCTTCTGCTTCCTCATGAAGCCAGTAACTCCAGTTCACTGCTTATTTATGTCAGGCAAGAAGCAATTGCTCCTATTCTCAATTCTATTTTGAATTGCTATGGCCAATTCTTGTATTCCGAGAAAGTCACTATGACCTCTATTTGAAAATTGCAGGCAAAATACAATTATTCTTCCCATAATAAGCCCACCAGCTCCCACCATCTATTACAGCAGGAAACTTGGGCCAAATAACACTAGCATTAAACCAACTGAATGGGAACTTGCCTTCTTTGTTGTCCTAGCACCAAAGAGCCTATGACAGGGAATTTAGTCTTAGAGCACAGTCATGAGGGGGTGCTCATCTCCCCAGGAATTCAAAAGGAGATTATAAGTAGGGAAACACAAGTGAGCCTATAGGCTTAGAGTAGTTATGATTTTCAGTCATGAACTAAAAACAGTTAATGTTAATGTGAAACCTGACAGAAGTCAGTCTGTTGAAGGTTTCTCGAGACTTCTTGTTGCTGATGCCAGAAGCTGAGAAGAGGATTGGCCAGGTAGCTGTCTCCTATTGCTGGCTGGAAACTTTTTCCAATGTGCTCTTCAAGTATAAACACCTTGGAATTGGCCTAATCCTAGTAAGTGCATCAAATGTCAGGAAAGCTGAACATAAATCTTGAACAGGGTGGAGATTCCTTGACAATCAGATTTATTTTTCACTTGGGTTGTAAGAAAAGGTTAGAGTCCAGTCTTATTTTATAAGCAATGATGATAGTATTTCCCTGACTGGAACAAATCTGTCACTGTGGAGTGTTTCTGTCACTTGAGCTGTTGGCACCTGAGTTGACATATTCCTTCTATCAATAGGATCCTAACTTGACCATCTCCAAAACTACTCTGCACAGTAGAAGCCAGTGTCAACATCTACTGAGAGGAAATCACTGTCATTAAGATCTGAAAAAGAGGTTTGGGGAGTTCTCTCAGTCTGCTGCTTTTCTTGGCCCACAACTATCCTAATAGAAAGCACCAAGCAAGGTCTTTTTGTATCAAGGCACAGGGCACCTGTACCTCACAGCCCATGCACCAGAAGGAGCAACTGAGGTGCAATAATGCAGCTGTAATTCAGATATCTCATTCTTGCAAGTCTTACAACGGTGTGCCTGAACCTTACAAGAGGAGACAGTGAGTTCAGCTTGAAAGAGAGGCTTCACTAAAACCTCTTTAAATCATTTTGTGCCCAAGAGGGTTGCATTTCTACTCATGTAATGAAATTAAATACAAATATGAAGGAAAGGAATTCTTCCCACTTCAAAGGGAACAAGAGCAGCTTTAGCACATCGGGGAATGTAGTAAACACAGCACAGCTGTGTTCCACAGAAGTGGCAGGTAACGGCTTCAAGGCAGCCGAGGGTTTGAGTGATAGGCTAATGATGCTTAACTCCATATTTCTGAGAACATGGGAGAATGAGTTGCTATCTATAAGAAAGAGGGGGCAGTCTCAGGTAATTTGAAGAAAGTTAGTCTCAGTATTAGATGAAAAATGGAGAGGAAAAGGGAAGAGATTTATTGTTTTATGTGGTAGAGTATCATTCTACAATGGTTTGAGGTACATATGTTTGTATAATTTGTCCTTATTGTCATTCTTCATAGCTTCTGAGGACCACATGCTTGAGGGTCATTCCCTCTGATCTTACAGAAGAGCTTATGCCCAAGGGATTCTCTATGGTTTCACAATAGTTCATTTCTTACAGGCCAGAGAGAGACTACCTGCCCACTTCTGTGCCCTAACAAAAAAGCCTCCCTCTATTAGCTCTATTTATTTGTCCTGTCACGAAGCACTGGACTTGCTAGGTCCCTAACTCATCAATTATTTGAGCTGGAAGATACCCGTGAGATTTCCTAGCCCAGTGGCTTTTGAACTGTTTTTAATAAAATCTTTCACAAATAAAGTTTACTTGGATCTAAACATATACCATAAATAAAGTACTCTCCTCAGCAATTTGATCATAGTATTTTCTTGATCTCACTTAGTAAATGAAGATACATGATAGAAAGATATAATTCTACAGTTCCTAATGAAACTATAACTGTAGGTCAGTGAAGGCAAACCTTTTAGAGATGCATGCGCAAACTGCAATCCCAAACCCACTTATTTATTGCAAGGTACCAACATTACAATTAAGCCTGAACACTGATGTTTTAGTTTAGGAAAAAATGATTTATACAGTAACATCTTTTGTATTTTTTTATGGCTGGCTCAGCCTGCCCTGATGGTGAGGCTGGCACAGCATGTGGTGCCAGGAATCGAACTCTTGCAGTTGCCTAAGCTTGTCTAAGCAAGCACTTTAGACCACTAAGCCATCTTGCCAGCCCCACATCTTTTGTCTTAAAAATAAAACAACATGTGTGCCAAAAGTTGGCCACCTTTATTCTACACAGTAATCACAGGATGCTGTAAGGGTAAAGTGGAAAGTTGATGGGGAACATTATAATGGAGGGATGGGTCAGCCCTACTGTTCACTCTTAACATTGGCGCAAGTCAAATACCAGATCTGTTGCATCTTGAGAGAAGGTATAGCAAGGACCTCATAGCATGATGTGGAGTAGCCTTGCCAAGAAAATAATATTAAGTCCAAACCTTTACACCTAAATGTAAGTTTCCAGGCAACATGCAGCATGAAAGAAAAAATTAAATAATACCACGAAGAAGTAATCAGACCAATTCATAGTGTGGAATAATCTACTGAGCAAATATCCTGGATTTCTCTAACTGATCAAAGTTGTGCATACCAGATTGTGTAATTACACAACTATTTAGTCCCTCTTCTTATAAGAAAATCCGACGCTCGTGCCTGCTTCCCCCGACTGGCTATACCTTGTGGGTAGGATACACTGCAGCCCCCTTCATACTGGCTGCCCCTGATGACTTGATTTCACCATTGCTAGGTGAGAATAGGAGACTATATCATGCAAGCATAATGCATATTCATCTGTTTTATCACCAGCCTTCTTGGCCTTTTCCTTTTCCCAGAAGATGCACTCAACAATTACATTTGAGTACCAGAGAAAGAGGACAAAGGAAGTGACTGAGCCACTGCTAAATGCAGACAATCCATGATGTGATCCAGAAATCAAAACTTCTACTCATTCTGGTGATAACTGTTGAGATGTGGGCATGCTAGGTACTGAAACAAAGCAGGTGAGCTTAATTTGGTGAAAATGTGTAAAAAGAACTGATACAGAATAAAAGAAATACAAAGATGTCAATCACTTGAAGGCATTTTGTGGCCCATGATTGAACCTCAAATCAAACTATAAACTGTCACTTTAGAGGCAACTGAAACAATCGAAATAATATTTATGAAGTGTTTAATGTTGAGTTAATATTGTTAGATGTGAGAGTCCTCACATAAGCACACTGTTTCTGAGTTAGAGATGTACACTGAGGTTTTTATAGGGTAACTGAAGTGGTCTCTGGATTTGTGACTGTTTTAAGAAAAAAGCAAAAGAATTGCTAAGTTGTGCACAGAATAATGATAATTTTTAAAGCTAAATGAGAAATGAATGGAGCTTAAATATATAAAGTTATCTCTAACTTTGTGTAGATTTTAAAGAAAGTTTAAGTAGTACTTTTAAAATCATAGAAAGTAAATTAGAAGATAGTTTTAAGGTGGCAGTAAGATGGGATCTGCCATTAGCAGATGTAAAAAATTGATGTTTCTGGAAGATCCAAAGTTGTTGAGTGAGTGGTAATTTAGAAAACAAGGGTTCATTCCGAAATAATGGACAGCACAGGGAGGTTGTCCTTGAAACAGTGTGGCCTGCTCTGGACAGCACTGCCCGGCACTTGGAATAGGAGAGTAGCAGAAGCTCTATACAACCACAGTTGACAGTACCACATCACCCCACCCACGTACATGAACAGCGTGGTTCCAGTATATCATTTACTTTCCCATTGACAAATAGCAGGCATTGTTTCTCTTTAAACAAATGAAACAAACAAACAAAATATGTCTTCAAAACTGAGGACTGTTGACGTAGGCACTGGTATTTAAGAGGAAAGCATTATAGAACAGACTAGCTAGAGCTTTGTACTGTAATTTAAGTCATTTCCCATGAGGCAAACACTAAAATGACTTCTACCAGACACCAGCCTAGAGAGGGATTCCAGAAAAGTCATCACTCCACTCTTAGTGAATTAATGGGGATCACCAGGAAATTGTGGTAACAGGCACCCAAAACTTATGAGAGTAAATGAAGAAACCAGAAATAATTAGGAAACAGAGGATCAGATCTTATATTTTTAAAGAAAAAAAAATTTGAAATGATAATGTTTATAAAATAAAAAAGAAACCTCAGAATTAAGTAAAAACTGTTGGAAATCAGCATTCAGGCCCCATCTCCACCTTATCTTATTTAGAGGGAAGAAATCAGGATGGAGAAGAGAAAGAGGCAGAGAGGGACTATAAGAAGATATAACACAGTCCCCATCAGAAATGAAAAGGAAATAAAACCCTTTGCATGACAGAAGATGAAGGGAATATTGGGGACATACAGAAGAGTGGAGAAAATCAGTTAAGAGCAAGGTTAAAAAAAAAAAGCCATCTCTCTCAGGAGCTTAGATTTGCAGTGCTTTTATCATGTCTGATTTTGTCACCATGTGTGACAAAGAATGTGTGGCAGGCACGTGAGCACATACAATTCCTTGTAAGGATTATATTCTAGCAACATAAAACTGAAGAAGATTCAGCCTTTTGTGAAGTAGATCTCCAGGTACCTAGCAACCTATCCAGCATTTTATGTCTCTGGAACCAAAAACAAAATCGTGATATCTGTTATCTACGTGATTTGTCTGTAATTGGCATGTACAAGTTCAGATTCTATAAATAATAATAACAATAAAAGCAGAAAGGAAACCTAAGTTTCTCTGTCAGTGAAGTAAATTCCCTGAATAAGTATCTGTCAGGCTTAGTTTTGAAAGTTTGGGTGATGTAGTTTTTTAATAAGAGCTATGTTTGAATATTTTTGTAAAAAAGAAAAGGTGAGAAAAACTTTACTAACACACACACACGCGCACACACACACACACACACACACACACACACACACACCACCCATTGACTATATATTCATACCCTGCAGCACATTATTAAAACTATGTAAAAGTTACTTTCACACTAGCTTAGTTTAAAACATACCTATCAAAGTGCTTCATTCCATTTTGTAATGATGGGGGTGGAAGGACTATCCAAAGATGAACCTCGAAATCCCATGTGATTTCCAGTAAACATAGGCATACACAAACATTGGGGTATGACATAAAAGATATATTTAGGAAGCTATTTCTAAATTGTTTATTACATTTATCCAAAGATCACTTAATGTTTTGATTACAGGCCATATTTCAAAAGAAACTGTTCGTTTGAGCATATCCTTGGGCTAAAGAAAGCTTCAAGCAGGGTTAAAGTGATAATATACATAAAAGGAAGGTAATCCTTCAAAAAGCCATACATAGACCTCAACTTTAAATGTTTTGAACTTTGTCCAGGATATATGGGAAAAAAAGAGACCAAAAAAAAAATCATGTAAGGTTGAAAAAAAGAAAAGCTTTTATGAATTCTAGGGAAAGGTATTTTCAAAAGAAGAGAGCTACTCACAGGGGAAATTAGAGGCTGGACACTGTGAACTGTGGGATGGCTGTAGGGTTTGCAGGTGCCCCCAGGAGGAGGGAAACCATGGGTGGGGTACAGCAGCCCTTGTCAAGTGTGGCCACCCTAGAAAGGACACCAACACACACACACACACACACACACACACACACACACACGCACAATCATCTGTCACTGTGATTTGCTAAGCCACCTGAAGAGCTTTCCCACTTCTACCTGCCAACTTCACCTTCTACAAAACTGAGATAACCATGAAGAATTTGGAAGGAAATCCCTGGCTTCTAGTACTAAAGCTTTCCTTCCTTTTAAAGCAGAGCCTCACACAGTTAGAAGGAAAGAAGTCAAATTAAACACTTGTTCTCCATAGAGTTGAAGGCATGGATGGCATTAGAACCCAAGTCATTATCCTCAACTGAGTAAAATAAACACAACCCCCACTTTCTAATGTATGCCTTTTTTAATAGAAACTTTGGCATGTCCATCCTGTGTATCTCTTAGTATAATTTTTCTGTTCTTTGCATGAAATAAGTTCACAGCTGGCTTCCAGAGTGTAGATGTCAGAATAGTATTTGGGAGTGCGGTGGGGTCTAGCTCCCTGAGAACAAATGAGAATGTTCCAGTACTCATGTGCTCTGTGAGTGTAAGGAAGTCGCTTACAAACTAATTGCCAATGTGCCAACTTGAGAAGTGAGGAAAAGACAGTGTTGATTGTACAGTTATTATGATGAGTAATTGAGATAATCTTTGTCAAGTTAGGATATGCTCTTGCTCATAGCTACTATGACTGTAAGGAGCAACAATTAGCAAACAACTAAAATTGGCTAGAACAGTCATTAAATGTCTTCTTTCATGTAAGTTGGAACACTCCAGAAGAGGCAGATTCCAGAACAGAATGGTTTGCGATTCAGTAGCTTGTCAGAGACTCAGTTATTTTCTCTGTTCAGCATCGGCGTTCATCCCAAAGCTGCTGCTTCTCTGGGCCACAATAAGGCCATCCATGGACAATATTATGGGCACACATGGCCTTAATTCTTGTCCATTTCAGAAAGAGTAAAAGAATCTTTTCCAGAAGCTTTCCAGAGCCTTTCCTCTTCATTTGGACAACAACTGGGTCAAAGGACCATTCTAAACTCATCACTCCCAAAGGAGTATGACTACCAGTGCCTGGCTCAGACTCTTCTTTTGAGAAGAAATGGGTAGAGGAAAAGATCTTTCAAGTACCCATGCAAGATTGATTCTCATTACCATTATCGTGCACACTATAATGCTTACCTGGTTTTAAGAAAGTTTTTGCAAATATGCAACTGTTTGTTACCTCAAGGGTCTTGAAGTGGCAAAAGAATCTTAATTTTTTGGAGTTACTTTGGATTTCTTTCTACTGGTTATCTAAAATGCTTAAAAAGAAATTGGCACTTCATGTGTGTTGGAGAGGGAAATATAAAATGAAAGGCTATAGGAGTTGGCTTAAGGTAAAGGATATGGCTTTATCAATGGTACAGTTGGAACTGAACACAACGATATTGTGCCTTTTCCATTTTTTATTTCTGCCACTTTTTAAAATTTAGGCAGCATGGAAATACCTCTTGTGAGTCTTCAGGACTTTTGGACTAAACCATGAAGTTCATCTTTACTGACAAAGAATAAATTTACAAGAATAATCTTCCATATTTCCAATAAAAAAGAATTTTACTAACAGTGCAATTCAGCAATTATTTACTTAACACTAAATTATTTACTTAGCACAAATCTTCTACTTGCTTCCAGAAGCTAAGCAGAATAAAAAAGAAATAGACATAAATTCTACCCTTAAGAAATTTCTCATCTGTCCCTGAAAGTAAAATGTGGAACAGCAAAGTGTTAAATAGAAGAACAAGACAATCTAGAATTCAGATTCCAAGGAAATTGCTACAGCCACTTTAATTGGCCGTGACTAAACTGACCAGGGAGAATCCTGTAATTAACTGCAGGGCTGTTTTGCGGATTGACATATGGGCTCGGCCTAAATTTGTAATAGAGACTGATACTTTCCGTGGAGCAGGCAGACAGATGGCCTGGTTTTTCAGACTGAACGTCAATTTCTCCCATGTGCTAACTGTAACCACTACCGTGACCTTATATAAATACATAGTCTTCCAGAGAAGGATGGACCTTGAAGCCTGCCGAGGTGATAAGTTCCTAGATCTCTAAAAATGCAGCAGTGGCTTCTCAGACTCCTGCTCCATTCCCCAACAAAACTCCTAGCATCCATAGCTTGAGCATGATTGACCAGATCTGAATAACTGCACTCTAGGTCTTAAAGAATATAGTGTCTGGAGAATGCACTCTATATCCTAAATTCTTTCAGGCCCATCTCTGTGCTCCATATTTAAAACTTATTTTGTTTTTGTTTGTTTATTTTTTGTACTTTAGGGAAAGGTCTAGAGGGTGTTCAGAGTCTCACTACTAGATTGAAATTGTAGTGATCCACCTGTTTATGGTCTCCCAAGAGTTGGGATCCCAGGTGTGCACCACCATGCCCAGCCTCAATTGCTGTCTCAACATGCCCTGGAGGTGGGGCTGGCATGGCAGACCCAGGACTCAAACCCCTGTTCCCTCTGCCTGCTTGTGGGTTGCTTTAATCCACTGAGCTATTTGGTCGGCCCTTAAAACTCATTTTGAAGCAGCGAGGTATGATAAAAATTTTTGAAGTTACTCACCAACTTAATATTAAGCACTGTGAAGAGGCGCATGTTACGAAAACAGGCAAGACTCTGCCTTACAAGGCAAATGCAGTCTAGTTAAACTAATACAACATAGGTGCACAAAACACAATTTAAAAAGCAACATGCAGAGGTCTTGTTTCTGATCTAGTCAGAGAGCAAGCTACCTGCTTCGTCTCTGGCCCTTCATCATCACTGCCTCGTAAACACAACTCCCAGGACCATACGCCCCAGCATGGCACAGGGGTGTCCCTTCCTTGGTGGAAAACCTGCATTGAACAAAAAATGCCTACAGGAAGCGCTTTACTTAACTTCCATAGCCCTCAAACACTCTATAAGATCTGCTTCTCCCCTATCTTCCACTCTATTCCAAACACAGTTGCCCATCTGCATTATTCAAATGGTCTCTTCAGCTGACTTTGTTGACTTAAGATATTTGCTTCCAAATATCCGAGTGGCTGTCCAACCTCCACAGTTCGATCATCTCTGCATGTAACGCTCTTCTTGCCTTTATTACGGATGAAATGGCACATTTCCTACATAACTGTTTTCCTAAACACACCAGACTACAGAGGTGCTCCTGTCATGGATTCCAATATCACTGGCATTCCTCATGTAGTAACTTCAATTATTACACAACAAGTTTACTTGATGGTCTTGTTTCTCCAGCTTGGTTTGGAGCTCTTTGCCATAGTATTCTCTGTAGGTCCAGAACCTAATAAACACAGAATCCTTGGCTCTGTTCATGGCGGCAAAATCAGGCCAGACATAGGTATTGAAAAGAACTCAGAAAAAAACACTTACAGAGTCAGGTGTGGTGGTGCACACCTGTAATCCCAGCACTTGGGAGGCTGAGACATGAGGACTGTCATGAATTCAAGGCCAGCCTAGGCTACACAGTGATTGCAAAGGCCAGTTTGGAATACATGAGGAGAACCTTTTGAAGAAATGATATTTTTAATCATTTATAATCAAAATGAACTGGAATTAGTTCTAAAGAGGCTTATACAAGATAGGTAACATTTAGAGTGGTACTTTAGGAGAAACCACAGGAATGAAAGACTGGCAATAAGGAGAGAAATCAAGAAGTGCATGGGTTAACATGGTGGCTATGGACATGGAAAAGAATGTGGACATGGATGGGTGGACCTCGGAGTCTGGCCATGTCCTGATAATGGAGCAAAATCAACAAACCAGTGCAGGAGTCTGGCTCCCAGATGCCCTTCCTGCTACATATCTTCTATGTGTAACTTGCTGCGGTCTATAGAGTTGACAGTTAGGGCCAAAAAAAAGTCATGATCTAGACTTAAATTCTATCTTATGACCTTTAAGTATTCTTTTCCCATTCAATTCTATTGAAACATCATTTCCTTTCACAGGGTCATTTTTTCCAATGGGAATTTTTTCTTGGTGAGTCTTTTGGACCTCACTTTAACCTTGTCAGGACAGTTGGACAGAATTAAAAATGTTGGTTAGTGCTTTGCACATGTATTTATCCTCTTATTTGTGTCCTCAGGATCCCCTCAAAGGCTCCCTATTATAGACAATATCTTATGACTTCAAAATCTGCACATTTTAATGGGGTAGTGAACATTAATCAAAGGGGCAGCTAAATTCTAATCCAATAACTGACTCTGACCCAAAGGCCTCCTCCTGTTGAATCTCAGTTCTTCTCCACAACAAACATCTATAGTGTATATACCTCTGAGGTAGACAGGTATGCCAAGTTATGTGAGGCTTATCCTACTTTCTGTTTATTAACTTTGCAAACACTCGGTTCTCTGCAGTTCTGGGTGACTAGATACTCAGAAATATTGTTAATCCTCCACCAAAGGTGTCCTTCTCTCTTAAATGTCACCTCAGATAACTTCTCCTCAGTTATCTCCATACTGCATCCATTCTCTATGCATCCAGAGAATGATCCTAAATGAAAAAACCACAGGAAGGAAATAGCAACAATAAACATCCTCAAACTATGACCTCCTTAGAAGCTCTTGGTTTTCAGAGTAATCTATGGACAAGAAGGCATTGAAACCTGACTAGTGTCTCTTGGCCTGGTACAGATGTCTGATTGCCTTAAAGCCTAAAATTGCTTGATTTATGTCCTTAATGTAACTGCAAAGTTGGAGGACAATAAGGACTCCTTGCTACTTAGAATGTTTTGTATTTTTCATTTTTGAAGGATATTCATTGCAAGAAGTCAGAGCTATCTCCCCAAAGAGCAAGAATTTCTTAAGAAGTCCAAATAAGTTGTCAAAATAAGAATTTACATTTAAAAATTGTTTTACACTTTACAAACTTACATAATTCTTCCTCTAAATTTATGTAAATGTTTAAAGACGTGGACACAACTACTCAGGTACCTACACTTCCATCTAATGTTTTGGCTTCCACTAAAATTACTATTTGTCAGTAGTGGACATTAGCCCTTCATGCTTAATGATGCCTTGCTACAGGGGCTGTAATACATCTGGTCTATTTCCCTTCCCCCGCCTTACTAGATGTCAGTAACAAATCTGCTTCCCCTCCACTCTCCACCATGTTCCCTTTAGTTATGAATATCAGAAACATCTCCAGATATTTTCTTCCCTCCTTCCATAGAATCATTAACCAAAACTATACTATAAATATAGAGGTTGTGCTTAGGGGTGATTGCAGGAATTTCTCACTAGAAATTATATTCTAGACCTTGCTTACCACTAGCTCCACCATTTCTACTGTAATTTCTATTTGTGTTCACTCTCCAAAAGATTAATATGCAACACTGTGACTAACCCTTAAAAATATCACTACACAAGGTTTGATAAGAAGTGGAAATAGTGTGTATATCAGAAGTCGAGGCTCATGGGGGGGTCACCATAGACACTGCGTAACACAGGAATCAATAAGTTGAACTCTTCCTATTTAAAACCTTGTTTAAACTTCACAGTTTCAGAATTTTGACTATAATATAATGTATCTTCAGTTTCATCTCAGGGTTGGAAAGACTGTGTACCTAGTCAGAATATTGCTCCTGATATATGATCCCCTCAAAATAATTTGACATATTCCATCCCTTTAGTGACAATAGTAGGTCAACTTGACTTCCTGGAACTTTCAATAAAAGCAGGGCTTTGATGTCTTCTAGGACTTTGATGTCTCTAGTGGAAAAAAGTGATTATTAAATCATAGCACGCTATTTTCTTATTTAATCAGCTAAGATTCTATAAAAACTATCAAGATGTGCTACCAAATATTCATTATTCTAACATCAATTCATCTGCGTCAGAAATATGGACAAGGTACCACTGGGAAGTTACACTGTGCTAGAACAAGTCAGCATTATTCACCAGGCTTTTGAAGGGAAGAGAAAAAAAATCAAGAAAGCTTCATTTGCATGGCTAGTGTATTTCTGTCCCTGATTACGTACTAACCTGGAATTTCTTAGAATGATAGTCAGATGTCTAGCTAAGTGATGGCTTCTGAGAGGAAAAGAGCAAAATGCTAAGCCTCTGCAAAGCTTGATTTAGATTTGACATGTGGCCTTAAAAGTAGATGTGTAGATAGACAGATATAAAAATCAATACAGAGAATGAGTGGCTGTGTGTGTGTATGTGTGTGTGTGTGTGTGTGTGTGTGTTTGTGTGTGTGCGTGTGTGTGTGTGTGTGTGTGTGTATTTCCTGTTGGTCTACTAAGATGGTCTATTAGCACTGACATTCCAGTAGCAATAATCTGTCTAGTACCTAGATCTTCATCTCTAAATGCTATTTCCCAGTAAAAATACAAAAGCCTTTTCAAGAAATGATTAATTACAGGGCTGTGGCATAAAACATACAAGATCCTGAAAACTCTATTTTGATAAGAAGGAACATAGAACTTATAGAAATGTAGGATCAAGAAGAAAGATGAACATCTTAAAGATGTTCATCATTCTATGTTGAACTAGCAGCAAAATAAAGGCTACAATGAATCCATATAATAAGTAGCCACTGGCCTCTATTTGTATAATGAATTGTATAATTAAACTAGTTATGGTGAACTGTTTAGAGCTTTTAGTGATAATAGTCCATTATGGCATGTGTGCTATAGTCTTGCCATCACCAACAAACAGGAACAGACACAGTAGTACACAATAGAATTAAAGTCTGTAAACCTAAGAGCAGGAAAAATGGAACTACAACACAACATAAATGTTTCAGGAATGAATCATTGACAGGTACAAGCACACAGTAAACAAAATATGACAGAAAAAAAATATGCAGTTTCTGCAGTATGTTAGAAAATGGCCCCCTCAAAAGATAACACATTCTAATCCCTGAATCCCACAGATGTTACCTCATATGGCAAAGTCTTTCAGAATCTTGAGAAAAGAGAATATTCTGGGGTGAGGGAGTGGACCTAGAATGAAAACACAAATTTCCTTACAAGAGAGGCAAGGGGACATTGATGGCCAGCACACTCACTGTTGGCATCACTGTGACCCAGCACCTGACTCCCATAATGTATAAGAGGAGAGGTTGAGTTTGGCTCATGGTTTCAGGGGTTTCATCCTCTGGTTAGCAGACTCAAATGCAGCATGGTGGGTGGGTCTGAGCACAGGAAATCTGCTGTCATCATGGTGGCCAGAAAGCAGAGAAAGAATACAGGATCTCAGACAGGAGCCAGAGCAGGAGCTGCACATTTTGGGGTCAACCCCACAGTGACCCATCTCCCACTAGTTCCCTCCTCCTCACAGCACAGTGAGCTATAAATTCAGTGGATAAATCCATTGATGAAGATAGCACCCCATGATCTGATCACTTTCAAAAAGCTGCACTCTGAACACATAAGACTTTGGGTAGGGACTTTAAAAAAAATCTACACCATAATAATGGTAGTGAAAAGATCATACAACTGCAGAAAGAGGAAAGCTGAGCAATAAGGAGATATTGCCAGCTGCCTTGGAAGATGGAGAATGGCAAGAGCCAAGGAATTGAAAGAATGCAGCTTGGAGATGCAAAACATGTGAAGGACAGGATTTCTTCTCTGAGCTTCAGCAAGGAGCACCCCACAGGTGACAACATGGCTCAGTCCAGAGATGTGACAGCTTGTGTCTAGCTGTCCCCGTCCCCCAAGCTTCATGTAGTCATGGGGTGGACTTCAAGAATTTGTGATTAATTCAGGATCCAATGTTTGGATTATGGGTGTGAGGGCTACAGCCAGCCTGCAGCTGAATGCATTATAAGGAAGGGAGAAAGGCTTGCCTTCTGCCTCTGCTGTTGCTTCTGCTTCTGTCTTTTTGCTCTTGCTGTTTTGCTCTTTTCCACAAACATGAACTGCTGCCTGTTGCCATGTGCCACCCTGCCTTGGAGCCAATGACCATGGACTGAAATCTCCACTAACTGTGAGCTAAATAAACCTCTCCTTCTTTAATTTTTGGTGTTGGGTATTTTGTCCCAACAATGAGAGAAAAGTAAGCAAGACAAGTGATAACTGTCAGACCCCTGAACCCTACAACTGTAAGAGCCTGAAGCTTGGTCTTGGGCCACAAAGTTTATGATAACTGGTTACAGCAGCTGTGAGAAACTCATATAAAGGCTCAACACATTTCCTTACAATTTGCTACTTATTAATTAGAAAAACAAAAGCCAGCAACTCTATCATAACTTGGACTAAGAAGGATATAATCAAATCATCAAAGTAAAAGTCAATCAGATGTAATTTTCTAGAACCACATGTATTTTTTGTTAGGATGCACAGAAAGGACACTAAAGTCAATTCTGAAATTTTTCGCTAAAAATACAGGAATGATGGTACATGGTTCTAATTCCAATATTCAGAGGAGGCAAGGGGAGAGGAATGCAAGTATGAGCTGAAAATGGACAATCTGAAGACTACGGAAGATCCTGTGTCAAAATTTAAAAAAAAAATTGTGTGTGTGTGTGTGTGTGTGTGTGTGTGTGTGTGTGTGTATTAAAGGACTTGAGA
>PVKN010021887.1:0-15361 GCA_004027915.1 Capromys pilorides
AAAAAAAGTTTACATTAAAGTACTCCCCCTATTTTGTGCTCACGCCCTGTGGCTGTTGGCTTGGCACTTGTCTTTTCCTGCCTAGTTTCGCTCTCATCCAGGGGAGGGGGCTGAGCTGAGACCCGGGCCGCTTCCTTTTTACTGGAGGAGCAAGTGCCGTAGGCCCAGCCCTGCTTTGCCTCCTTGGTCAGATAGAAACGTAAAGAGGAGCTCAGCTTTGAGGAGGAGGTGACATAAGTCCACACTGCAATAGCCCGGAGAGTCACTATTACGCTGATCACTGCGAAGCACAGGAAGCTGGGTACAGGGTCACACACCTGTCGTCTGCGACTCAGGAGGCTGAGGCAGGAAGAGCTCCCGAGAGCTCAAGACCAGCTTGGTAACATAGTGAGACCCTTGCTCAAAAAATAAAAATAAAAAATAAGCAGGCCGGGGCCTCGGCAGCCTTTGTCTAGCATACACAGGACCCTGGGCTTGAGCCCCCCAGGAGTTGGGGCCCAGTGAAGGTGGGCCTGAACAGGTGCCTAACGGGCCAGCATGGGTGGCATACAGAAAAAAAGAGCAAGAGCTTGGCTCTGAAGGAGCTGAAAGCAGACTGAAGAGATGACTCAGCACAAATGCAGAGAGAATGGCCGGGCATGGCGTGAGAGCCTGGGATCCCAGCACTTGGGAGGCTGAGGCAGAAGCAGTGTTGTGAGTGTGAGACCAGCCTGCGCTACACAGTGACCTCAAGGCCAGCCTGAGCTGCATAGCGAGACCCTGTCTCAAAGGTAAAAGAAAAGCAGAGACTGACGGAGGCTTCACCGCACACAGGAGCAACGCTTGGGGTCCCAAAGACAGCAGCCCCAGCCAGCTGTGCATGCAGACCCCTCCCCTGAGTCACTTTCAGATGTACCTGAGTGACAGGAGGACTCCTGGTAGAGGCACGTCCTGCTCACCCTTGCCAAGGATGACTCAGGTGAGCCTGGATGACTGGCTGCTGTGCTGCATGGGACCTGACCAGTACGGTCATGCCAGGTGTCCCTCGGCCCACTTGGCCCCTCTTCCCTGGAATCGGGATGCGAGCAATGGAGAGAAGCAGCTGACTCCTCCCACCTGCCCTGCAGAGAGAAAGAAAAGTGGAGAGAAGAAGATGGGGAAGAAGAAGAGAACGGATCGCATGCAATGGAGCCAGGCACTAGGCAAGGAAGATGCCAGGCGCTGGGCAGGTGCCCACCCTCGGGAGGGTGCCTGTGCCTTCAAGGTATTAACAGCCTAAGAGGCAAAATGCACTACAGAAAGAACAGGCTTTGGGGGTATGGTGAGTTCTAGAAAAAGCAAGATGAAAGAGGATGAGGGCGTGAAGTGCTTAGCAAGATCAAGAGGCACAACTTTTATTTTATTCTGGTTTTCTGAGACAGAATCTTTCTCTTTTTTTATGTATTTAGTACAGGATCTACAGGGTCTCACTATGTAGATTAGACTCATAGTGATTCTCCTGTTTTCAGCCTCCCGAGCACTGGGATTACAGGCGTGTGTCACCACACTAGTCTCAATGTTGGTCTCAGGGCATCTTGGGGACGCGGCTGGCAAGGCATGCCGAGGATCGAACCCAGCCGCTGCTCGCTGCCTAAGCAGGTGCTTTCCTCCACTGAGCTATCTGGCTGTCCTCCAGAATCTTGCTACGTAGTACAGCCTGGCCTTGAACTCTCTGCGAAGCCCTGGCTGGCCTTGAACTCGCAGTGATCCTCTTGGTTCAGCCTCCCGAGCACCAGGATTACAGGAGTGTGCCACCACGCCCAGCTCAAGAGGTACAGCTTTTAAAGGACGGCGTAAGTGGAGGCCGGCAGGAGCAGGACAAGCGTATCAGCCAGAGGAGCAGCTTGCAGAAGGGCTCCATGGTGGGAGAGAGCTCGGACAGCGCAGGAGTAGAGGCGGAGGAACCTAAAGCCCTGTGGGCGCAGGGGGCAGGCTGGCCCTGCCCTCCCATGCGCACAGACATGCTGGGTCCTCCTGACAAGCCCGCTGTGGGGGTGGGGGTGGGGGTCTCCGCTGGGAAGTGAGGGGGCGTGGCTCTAACTCCTGACTGGCTGTTTAGGCAATGTGATGATGGGAAGGGGGCTCCATTCTCAGTGGTCTCTTGTCTGTGAAGTGGAGCGAAGAGCTCTCCCTCCAAGGGGGGGAACGCAGACTGGCCAGTGTGGCCTTGGACACACGGAAGCTCTCAGCAGCAGAGAGCTACTGTCCTTGGCCTGGACACCCGACATCCCCTGCCTTGGAGGATGAAAGGGGATTTGCTTCTCCCTGGCTCGGCCTCTGGTTTGCCTCTCAGCTGGCTCAGCAGGATAGAGGGGATTATCCTTAGAAACCTTTTGGAGACCTAGTCCAAGACAACAGCAGGGGGGCCTGAGTGTTCTTCCTGTCTAGGCCTCATTTGCAGGGTGTGATCAAAATGTGAAGTGTGTATTTAAATTTTTAAAAATTATCCTCCCTGCCCCCCTTACTCTGAACTCCCTCATCCCACCATCCGGGCCACCTCTCTCTGGAGTGTCATTAGTTGCCCTGTCACTGCTGTCCTGATGTCCTGAATTGACTCCAAACGTTTCCCTTCCACATCATTTTGTCGGGGAGGAGCCAAAGTCATGTGGCGCCAGCTCATGAATCAGGTGACTGAGGACACAATGTCATGTTCTTTTGAGTCTGCCTTTCTGCTAGATAGCACCTGGCAACAGTAATCACCTTATTTTTGATCATATCTTGTAAAGACATTCAGGAAAGAACTGCTTCGGCAAGTGGCAAGAGTGATGGGGTCGGTGTGTTGGAAGGGAGGGTAGCGTTTTGAAGGGAATTCGCAGCAATCTGTTTTAAAAATTGTAATAAAAATTTAAATGTAAAGATTCAGTGAGCACACGCCTGTAATCCCAGCATTTGGGAGGCTGAGGCTGGAGGATCGATGTGAGTTTGAGACCAGCCTGGGCTACAAAAGTGAGCACAAGGCCAACCTGAACTGCACAGTGAGATCTTGTCTCAGAAAAAAAAAAATAGATCCAGTGAGTCTTTTCTCTAGAAAGCAAGGCTGTCATAAAGCATGAGGGTAAATGCCCTAAAACCCTGCTACTAGGTCATTCGAGCAGCGCATGTGTTGAACGTGGGAGGGTACATCCGGGACACAGTTCAGATTTTTGCACATTGGGAAACAATGGAATGGCATATTTAAATTACTAAGAGGGAACAACTAAAAAACCCTGCTAAGCTTTTTGAAGGGCAGATTTTCAGATATGAGGGTCCTCTAACAAAAGTTCATAGGGTCCATCGGGGCAGGTCCCCCTCCCTGCCAAGCACCCCAGGGCAGGTTCTCCAGTAGAAGGATGAGGCTAGGCCCAGATGTACCGGCCTGCAGGGAGTGGCTGGTGCAGGACGCAGGAAGGGGAGACGGGGTGAATACCGTTAAAGATGTGAAGCAATAACGAAGAAATAAATACAACAGGCAAGCTATCGGTGGTGCCAGGGCAGGCGGAGGGAAGCCACGGAACATCTGCAAGCAAAGCCCCCCTGCCGGCGGCGAGCAAGCCTGAACAGATTTCAAAGGCTGAAATCACACAACAGTGTGTTCTCCTACCACAGCGCAATTAAACAAGAAATTAATAACGGAAAGATAATTGGAGAATCCCCAAGTGTTTGGAAATTAAGCAACACACTTCTAAATAACCCGTGGGTCAGAGGCGAAATCACAATGGAAATTAGAAAATACTTTGGACCGAATGGTAATGAAAATAAACGTACTGAAACTTGTGGGAAGCGGCGGAGGAAATGCTTAGGTAGAAGTTTCTAGCCTTAAGTGCATCTATTAGACAATAAGAAGGTTGAAAAATTGATGATCTAAGCTTTTGCCTCATGGAACTGGGAGAGAAACCCCAGTAAATTAAGCCTGAAGGAAGTAGAAGAAATAGTGTAATCGGGAGTTGAAATCAATGAACTGGAACATGGCTACACAACAGAGAAATAAAACAAGGTGACGTAGGAGTTGTCAAAGATTAATACAAATCCCACCAACATTGACTGGAGGAGGGAAACCCCACATGTTTTAATCTCAATACTGGGAATAGAAAGGGGTCACCATGGGGCTGGGGAGATAGCTCCGTGGCACAGGTGCCTGCCTGGCAAGTGCAAGGTCGTGAGTTTGAACCCCGGTCCCGCAAAAAAAAAAATGGGGGGAGGGCACTACTAGAGAATCCCCCGATAATTCAAATGTAAGAGGAAGATGTGTCAAACAAGGTCAGGTCACCACAATGGGCCCCTTGGATGGAATGGGCACATTCTTTAACTCCTGCAGTGTGAGAAAATCTTGAACACAAGATGAAACGGGATGTTCAAATAATTCTATACTGTTTGTTAAAAACATTCAAGCCAAGGGTAGTGGTGCAGGCCTGTGATCCTCACGCTCAGGGAGGCAGAGGCAGGAGGATCGCAAGCTCCAGTTAAGCCAGCAACTTTGTGATTCAGCAAGATCTTTTCTCCCAATACAAAACAAAAGAGGTGGAGGACCTAGCTCAGTGTCCACTCCCCAGTGCTACCACGTTCCCCTTTCTGCCCAGTTTCAATCTGTAATTTACCACTCTCTCATGAAGAAAACTCCAGGTTCAATGGCTATCCTGGTCATCTTCCAAACATTTAAGAAACAAAACAAATCTTGCCCAATCTCCTACAGAGAACAGAGGAACAGAGCTCCCAACTTTTTATGAGCAAATCCTGATGTCACAGCTTGACAAGAGCATTGCAGTTAGGCAGAGGAGTTGGTGGGCTTTTCTCTCTCAGGATAGTGGAGGAAAAGATCCTTAGCAAGGCAAATCCAGAAATACAGTAAGAAGATGCTACTTCTGACCAAATAGAGCTTTTTCTACAAATGAAGTTCTGTATAGCCTTTGAAAATCAGTGTAATTTGCCAGGATATCTATTTTTGTTTTTGCTTTATTTTTATATATTTAGTACAGGGTCTGGAGGGTCTACAGGGTCTCACTACTAGATTGGACTCAAAATGATCCTCCTGTTTTCAGTCTCCCAAGAGCTGGGGTTATAGGCGCGTACCATCACGCCCAGTCTTTGCCATGATAGCTGAATAAAGAGAAAAACCCTTATAATGGTGCTGGCTATTGGTACAGAGGTGTTTTTTTAATCAAATTCAAAACTTATTCATGACAACACTATCCACCAGTTAAGGAACTTTCTCTTTCTGATCATCTGTCTACTGTTAATATCAATTAAACTGTTTAGCACCTTCCTGTTTTCCCGTTATTAGCCTAGCAAATACAGTAAAGTAAGAAAATAAAAGGCCTAAGAAAAGGTATAAAGATTGAAAAGGAAAATCGATTTTGTTTTCATATGGCAACTGTACACATAGGAAAATTCAGGAACATCTGCAAACTACTAGATTTGGTAAATGAATTTTGCAAGGTCACTGGGTAAAATTTCAACATATGAAATTACTTTTTATCTTTATATACTGGTAACAAACAACTAAAATTGAAATTAGAAACATGAAATATAGAAATGTAAAATATTAAGAATATTTTTTTTCAGTGCTAGTGATCAGACCCAGTGTCTCACACATACAAGGCAAGTTTTATACCCCAAGTTAATGCCCATGTGAGAATAAGTCTGGTAAAATACATGTAACACCACTGAAAACTATCAAATATTTTTAACAGAAACTAAAGGAGACCTATAGGAGGCCTTTTTTGGACTTTTACTTGGTTTGGTGAAGTTCACATATGTTAATTCCATGGAAAAGTTATTGGGATTCCAATAAATTAATTCCAGTCTACCATTTCCAGGGCAACCCATGATGAGAACAAAGACACTGAGGCATTTGTAGATGTGGGGAGCCAAGGGGTCATAAGTCCAGCTAGGACATGACTAACCGGAGCAGAGACCTTGAACCAGGATTTTATTAATTAATGAAGAAGGGAGAGGCTTGGGATGAGTGACCGTGACAGTGGCGGAAGTGGGTGAGTGCTGTGAGCTGGGCCAGGCAGGAGGCCCAAAACCAGCTCTGCAATCCACAGAGGGAAGGATGCGCAGAGAGAGTGATTTGCGGGCACCGCTGAGGTAGCATCTCCTGTTTTGGGGCTCATGCTCCAGCACTGATGTGTCGTCTTTACGCCCTGGGTTAGCCATAGCCTCTATGTTAGGCACACATCCCTCACCCACCTCACACATTCTTTTGGGGGGCTATGAGGTGGGGCAACACCGCCCTGTCTTCTGGCTTCAAAGACCACACAGCAGCGCCTCAGCCGGGCTGATCTGCATTGCTCAAGGCCAACTGAAGGGACAAGGAAAGGGCCCAGCCAGCTCTGTGCATAGCCGTACATGGAAAGAGGGCCAAGTTGGGCCAACATGGGGACAGCTGCTCTGCTTTCAGGACCATTATCCAGGTGGCCCTCTACAAAGACCCAAATCAGTGATGAGCTACATCCTATCCATGGATCTGAAGGCTTCATATTGCTATGACAGCAAGTGTCCCAAACTGATCGCTATGGTTTGTTTCTAGATGTTCAACCCAAATCCTCACACAGTGATGGCAGGCAGGCTTTTCAAAGGTGGCTAAATCAAGAATTTGTGATTAATTCATGGTTCAATATTGGGATTATGGGTGTGAGTGCTCAACTCCCCCTCGGCAGGCAGCCTGCATACAGTAGAAGGGACAGAAAGAAGCTGCTCTTTCTCCTTTGCTGCTTTCACTGTCTTCTGTCACCATGAACAGTTGTCCCTCTGCCATGTGCCACCCTGCCTTGGAGCCAGCCGATTAGGGACTAAAACCTCTACAAACTGTGAGCCACAATACACATTTCCCCTTTTAATTCGGGGCATCCGATATTTTGGCTCAGCAACCAGGAGAGTATAGGTTGAGTACTGCAATGAATTCTTATACATGAATACCGCTCCATCATCCAGCATGAATGCAAGTTTAACTAAAGCTCAAGGAAGAGCCCTACGCGCTCGGAGAAGAGTGGGAGCCAGGAGGTAGGTGCGGCCTCTGGCCCCTGAGGCTGCTCTCCAAGGGTGGGGAGCATGCAGTGTACACAGGTAGATGCGTCCTGCACACCGCACACTGTGACTTACACACGCACTGTGTGTGCCTTAAATCTTGCACTTAAGCAGCAGCACAGGCCAAAGGGTACAGATCACCCTTTTAAGGGAGCTGTTGCAACTGGAAAGAAAAGCTCCTGCGTTCCCAACCATGTGTTTTGCTGACAACACTTCTACTTTCTTTCCATGTATTCAGTACAGGATCTACAGGGTCTACAGGGTCTCACTACACAGATTGGACTCATAGCAATCCTCCTGTTTTCAGCCTTCCATGTGCTGGGATTACAGGTGCACGCCATCACGCCCAGACCCAGTCACCAGCTCAGTACACACCAGGGGCGGGGCCGGCTCAGCATGCCAAAGGCTTCTACTCTTGATAGAGAAGAGCTCCCTTTGGTCCCTTGTGTGTCTCCCACTTGGTCCCTCAGGCAAAGCCCAGGGCACAGCTGCGGTGTATTTTCTTGGTCCTCCTAGACCAGTGGTGGCGAACCTACTGTGTGTGCCACATCAGGCTGCTGCATCATTGAAAACCCTAAAAAGTTCACCATCATTTCTTAGATCCAGAGCACATGACATGGGCTACTGCGACACACCGTTTGCCATGCACTTCTTTACGGGTCACACTGGCTATGGGGAGATGCTGTGGAAGCCAGTGGACACCCAGGTTCTGAGAGCTAGGAGCCACTGCCTCATCCTTCTCACCCCTGTGGGGTGCCTGCAGCCTGGGTGACCTCCGGGTCTCAGTCAGCAGCAGATAGACCTGTGCTTTGTGTTGTCACCCTGCACAGGGGCTCTGGGATCCGCTGAATAAGCCGTTGGAATCCAGAAGGGGCTTGTGGGTCATCTACTGCTGGTTCCACCGGGCCTTGGCTTCCCCTCAGCTTGTGCTTGACACCTGTCCTCTGTAGGCTGTGGACTGCTCTTCCAGGAGAGTGGAGGCCCAGTGGGGGGCAGCGTTTGCTGATGACTGAACCCTGCCCCAGGTACCATGTGTGCAGCTCAATCTGCTTGGCGCAAATTTCTGCAACCACTTCCTCCGTCCCGGCCCTCAGGAGTTGGCCCCTTTGGCTGCAGGACACCAGCCCCCATGGGTCTGAGGAGGAGACTGTGAGCATGACTATGGTCTTCCTCCATCGCAGGATGGAGTACGGAGCAATCCCAGCCCTCTCGAGGCCCACTGATCAGCCTGGACTACATAGCGAGACCTTGTTTCAAAAAGGGAAAGAAATACAGAATTTAAGAGTGCACTGACCATGTAGGAGCTATTGGTACCCCAGACTGTCAGGACCATATTTTTCCACTGCATTGAGGGGGAGTGAAAGGGACCACGCACCTCCAAGCCCTTCCCAGGTATCTGGCCCTGTACTAGCAGCTTTTGGATCAGAGCTCTCGTCTCTGTATCTAGCGCAGAGAGGCGCTGGGCCTTACCCACCTCCCATAGCTTGACAGAGGCAGAACTGCGACTCACATTCAGGCCATCTGATCCCATAGTCTGAGCTGCTTTCCTCAGGCTGCTTTGGCTAGAAATGCGCATTGCTGTTTTAAGTCAGTTGCCAGGGAAACGGCATCCCTGCCCGCCTCAGGCTGGGCACAGTCTCCTCCAGTGCAGGCTCTGGCAGGTCCGGCACCAGCACCAGCACCGTCAGGCCTGGAGGGCACCAGCCCCCAACCACGCGGGTGGCCCTGTCCTCCCGAGCCCCGTGCCCAGCCTGCTGTGCCACGTCTGCTTCGGGGCTCAGGAGCGGCTGGTCAGTTGCATGCAGCCCTCTTCTTGGACATGACTGTCACCAGCCACCGTCCAGGCCTGGCCACCAAGCAGCCACCCCCTCCTGCTTGCCTTCTTCCCCAGAGAGATGGCCGCCCCTGTTCTCCACTCAGTGGCCCTGTCTTCTAATGGCACCTCCCTCCCCCAACGGCTGACAGGCAAAATTGTGGATGATGATATAATATCACTAATAACAGGGAAGCGGTATGAATACCCGGAGGCCAGAGATAAAATAAAACGGCGAGGTGATGACAGTCCCCAGGAGGCTGAAAGATGGCTCTTATGGCAGGGCTGCCTTCCTCGAGGGCGAGGCCGAGGTCAGGAGGAGCGGCAGGGCCAAGAGCGGGCGGTGCCCTGCTGCTTCGCAAATGACCTCTGTGCTGAGATCTGGGGAGCGGGCTGGGCACCTCGCATCGCAGAAGGCTGGGCTCCAGTGTGCTGCAGTTGAAGGCGAGTCAGCGTCCGCGCCGGGAGGCCTCCTAGGAGAGGCCTGGAACAATTAACTCTGGCAGGAGCCGAGATAAATCAAAACGTGGAAGCCACCGCATGATCCTCCCGCTAAGAAAATATTGCAGACATCGGCCCAGGGCAACATTCTAGACGACTAAAGTTTTACAGCGTTCACGTTCCGGTTCTTTCTCCCTCTTTTCTTTTTCTTCTTAATTTTTTTTCTTTCCCTCTTTTCTTTCTTTTTCTCAGTAAGCCTTTTAAATTTAAGTAAAATAACCACAGCATAAGATTTACCAGTTTTTGTTTTCTTTCACTAGGTAGCACAGGCTGGCCTCAGATTCATGGTGGTCTTCCTGCCTCAGCCTTCTGATGCTGGGATTTAGGCATGCTGCACCCCACCTGGTTGTACAGTTGATCACTTTAATCACGTTTTAAGAATGTGCAACTCTGTGGCACTGCACCCCCTCGCACTGCTGTGCCTACCACCACTGTCCACACTAAGAATATTCTCATCTCCTGAAACGGGGGTCTGCCCCCAGGAAACCACGCCTCCCACTGCCCCTTCCAGTCACCAGCAGCCCTCCCCATTCTGCTTGTAGTCTGACTTCCCAAGCACATCACTGTCCTGCTCTGACTGACACAGCCACTCAGCTTGATGTCCCAAGGGTCCTTGTAGCATATGAGAAGCCCCTTCTTCTCAAAGGCTGGGTCCTGTTTTTTGTTTGTTTTTGTTTTTTCATTTATGTATTTTGGTACACATGTGTGGATCACTACACAGCTGGGACTTGAGCAGATAATCTTCCTGTTTTCACCTCCCCAGCCCTGGAATTACAGGTATGTGCCACTGCGCCTGGACTCATTTACTGGCTCAGCATGTCCCAGGGGCAGGACCAGGAATCATATTCTGGTCCTTGTGCTTGTCAAAGCAGGTGTTTAGTCCATTGAGCTATCTCGCAGGCCTTATGTCCTGTTTTGTCAAATGTGGGGATCACATGTTGCCTACCTATCGACTGATCAATGGATGCTTCCAAATGTGGATATTTGTCAAAAGAGTTCTATTATAACACTCTTCACCTCCTCTTGGTGTTGGTGGCAGGACTTGGGAAGGAACCCAGGACCTCATGCATGCTAGGCACGTGCTCTACCACTGAGCTGCCTCTCCAACCCTCTCGTAATCTTTTATGAAATTATTTATAATTTATGGCTTACAAAAAAATCCACAGTGTCTTCCCTTTAAGTACAACTACTATGCTTTACAGCAGTATAATACACAGCAAGAAAAGTGGGACCAGCAACAAGATGGGAGATAAAATTAAATTTAAATGTCAGGCAGTAAGTTGTCCAACTGTGCATAAAATTTAGATCTGGGCTTCCCAGCAACCAACATACAAGGGGTTACTTTGATTCTTGGGGGTCTAAATGGACATGGTGCTTTTAAGTCTGTGAAGTTTAACTATGACCAGTTTTATTGGATCCTTTTTCCAGAATTTCTCTTGTGAAATTAAAATGCTTCCTCTTTAACAGTTTGGTGCATGGGGAGAAAAGAAATAAAAGCAACGGTAATAAATCTCAGCCTGGTACGTGTGGGACAGATGAAGAAACTGGCTTGAATGGGCCTGCAGGACAGACCGGCTGTTCTTCACACTTCCACTCTGACAGCATTGTGTCCCAGCTGTCATAGTACCTCAGGGCCTCTCTATCCCTGAGCTGTAGGACACATGCAAAAAAAAAAAAAAGAACAAAACAATGTTTCCTGGACGCTGCCGAGTCAAGCCTCCAGGGAAGAAAGAGGAACGGGAGCAAGGAGCGTTTTCTGAGCTGGTCCCCCAGGACAGGCTCCACGCCCAGTGCTTCCTTCCCACAAAAACTCTGCAAGGTAGTAATTAGCAGGCCCATTCGACAGATGCAAAAACCGACACAGATGAGGAAAATTCTTGGAGAGGATTTTGAAAGAGTGGTGAAGGAGTGCTAGGCCTGGGCTTTGTCCCTCCAGGACAGGGCTCTCCTTCCAGTGACAGAGGTGACATGCACCCCTCTGGATTACTGGGACTGGCCTCAGCGGTTAGGTAAATTTAATGTGCTCTCACTAAAGCAGGACCCATCCTGGCTTTGGGCCCTGACCTGTAGATGTGGTCATTAGGAAATGTTGCTTTTATTGGGGGAACATTTCTACTCAAGGTTTGATGTGTTCACTACACCCAGCACCTACAACTTAAGGGAGAGATTTTAATTGGGCTCATGGTTTTATTCATTTGTTTAACTTTTTATTTATTTATGTTATGGTCAGCTCAGCCTGCCCTGGGGGTGGAGCTGGTGCAGCATGTAGTGCTGGGGATCGAACCACAGACCCTACAGTTGCCTAAGCTTGCCTAAGCAGGCGCTTTAGATCACTGAGCTCTCTCGCCAGCCCTGGCTCATGGTTTTAGAGGATCCAGTCCATAATCAGCTGGCTACAAGGCAGAAACAGCACGATGAAAGGGCCTGGGGGAGCAAAGCCGCTCAACAAATGACAACAGGAGATGAAGGGAGGACCAGGCACAGGATATAGCCTTCTGGTCACGCCCCCAGGGGCAGGACACGCCCTTCAGGCCACGCCCCCAGGCACTTACCTCTGCTAAGAACAGAGCAGCCCCTTCAGTCACAGATTCAGCCCTGCACCAGTCCGTTGATGAATACGGACAGTCTAGAATCCAGTCGCCTTCCACAAGTCCCACCTCCAAATGCACGTTTCTTTGGGGAACACTTCAGATGGAAGCCATCAAGTAGATAATAAATATTCCACAACATTCATGAACTTGCACAATCTGCAGAGCACAGACGGTGGTGGCCTCCTCTTCCCACGTGCAGCTGAAAGAGCGGGCGGCTCTCAAGGCCAGAAGCTCTGGGTGCCCCTCTGAGGTTCACCATTGCCCTCTGCCAAGTGGTAAAGGCAGTGCTGATATTCAAGCTCTGTGTTTGGGGGGAAACACACCGAGCACTGGTATTTCCCTGAGGAGGCCCTGGTTGTTCATCACGAAGTGTCTTTTCCTTTCAATCTCTGTTAGAAACAGACCGGGTACACACAAGGGCTGCGCTCTCTGAGCTCTGCCTCGCCGTCCCTCCACTCACTTCCACCTCATCATGCCTCACCCTCAACCCGAGTGCCCATTTCTCAGGGCGCCAACCTGCTCCCAGGTGCGAAGACTCCCCAAACTTCGCAGCTGCACCAGCCTCACTGTCACTCAGTAAACAGGGAGGTGGCGGGGCAGCACAGGCAACCCAATGAGCTTTCTCGTGTCCCCTCAGTGCGGTAACACCACCAAATTGCTGTGGCACAGAGAGAAAACTGAAGAACTTTCTATACCCCTCCCCTAAACAGAAGCAGTCTAGAATTCAGAAAATGCCCAGCCCCCCTAAATCCCACTGGATCATTATCTCTTTGCTCACTAGAAAGACTTCTGTGCTCCCCTGAAAGCCTCCCAACATGGCAGGTGTGCACCCCTGAGTAACTCACCCTCAAAGGCACAGAACCCGCCAAGGTGGCCGGTTCTGGTTCAGTGCCCCCGCAAGGGTCTCAGGGCACAGCAGAGTGTCAGGGTCAGCTGTTGGGGTGCATTCGTGCCATTGGCCCTGCTAACTGCTGAGATACCCCACTTACATTGTAGGACTTGGCACACACAGGACATCTGTTGAGGCATCATGTTGAGGCACTCTTACTCCGTGCCAGTCCAGTGGCCTTGGGTCCCTGCTGTCCTCCAGGACACCCCTTTTTCCTTGACCCAGTGCTGTGACACATACTTTTCTCTCTTTCCCCACCTCCCCCCTATCCAGGTTAGGTGGGGTGTCTGGGGTGACTGAGAGAGGCTCCTGGCTTCCCTGGGGCTTGGGCTTCGGCATCAGGTTCTCCTGGGCTTACAGCAAACTGTCCCAAGGCTGCAATAGACAGAAACCTGGGCTTTGTCCCCAAGTTTATCTGCAGAGGAAGAAAGAAAGAAGGAAGGACAGAGGAGCGGGAGGAGGTCGACAAATCCTGGCAGAAGGTGCTGCCTGCGCCCAGACATCAACCTTGGGCCAATCCGTCTGCATCCAAGGCCCCAGCACCCAGGGCTGTGCCCCCCTGGTGCACTTGACACCCCAGCTACAGAGCCTGAGATGTAGGGGAGAGTGTAGGCAATTTTATAAAACCAAGTTTGTTTTTTGGGGGGTACCATTCCCTTGACCCCAGCACTCTGTCTGGGGCTCTCAGGTCCTCTCAACAATAGCCTGGTTTCACGAGGGCTGGGAGCCCCCAGGAGAGGCCAGCCAGGGCTGGTCACTGGCATCTGAGACCTCTGAGCCAGTGTATGGCTTTGGGGTCCTGGGAGGCTTTAGGGGAACAAAAGTAGACAGTGGCTTTCCAGAACTATACAAAGAAGCCAAAAGTGGGGCCCACCAAACCTCAAGGGGAAATGCATTCTACTTCCAGCGTGAGTTGGGGGACACTGTCCACCCAACCCTGTGGTGTGGCCTCAGCTCCAAGAGCAACCTGGGCCTGACCCAGCAGAGCAAACAGGATACTGTGAGGCTACCAGGCCCCATGGTGGGCTGCTCCTGAAATCAGGTGAGCACCCCAAGGCCTGGGCACTCTGCAGGGTGACTGGTCCACTCCAGGGCAGGGGCAGGCATGGGGGCTACCTGACACTTTCAGAGGCAGTGGAAGTCGGGTTTCCTACTGCCCACACCCACCTCCCTGGGTGAATTAACTGCACACAATTAATTATGCAGTGGCCCAGGTTGGGCTCCAAAGAGCAGTAACCGCATTGTCAAGATGGGCCAGGAATAAGAGTGTTCCTACCCTGCAAAGTGGAAAGCGTCTTTCTCACCCCTAACACCCCAGGTGGCTGCCACACTGGAAGACAGCTCAGCCCAGGTGAGTCTGTAACCATTTTCAAACCCTTGCTTGCCCCAGCTCCAGGCATCTGGCACATAAGTGCCCATGACCGGGCCTACCATCCTCTCAAAGCTGATGACATGGGCTAGAGCAGCCAGCGTGGAATGTGGAGCACTGCTCTCTGGGACCCTGGTGGTCCTCGGTTTGGGTCCAAGATCAGGATGCAGGAGGAGGCAGTGGGAGGGGCTGCCTTAGCCCACATGGCCTTCAGAGAGCAGGACAGTGAACGGACCCAGCCCAAGGTCAAGGGAACCAGTGCTCAGGCTGGGGGTGCTGGGGACCACAGGCCAGGTCGTGCTCAGTGGGGTCCTGGGCCCTGAAATGGCCTCTTTCCTGGAAGATGCTAGAAGTTAAGAGTATGAGAAAGGAGAAGAGGATGAAGAGGGAGTGATTTAAGCCAGCTCAGAAAACGTTTCCCAGGTCAAGGTCAGAGGCCAGACCATCTGAAGCCTCCTTAGAAGTCTCTTTCCTCAGACCCTGCTGCTGCTGGCCTCTTCCACTGTCACAGTGCTGCCAAAAGGCCTGACAGAGCCGTGCATGAGCACCGGGTCCCTTCCTGTCTTCAGGCTTTCCGCCCACCTTTCCCAGGTACCCATTTTGTATGAGGTACTACCTGGCGTGGTGCCAGACAGACAGGAAAAAGGAACCCCGGTCCCAGAGTGCTCTGCGCTCTATGGGTGCACCACCACACACCCAGCAAATGGGGATCCCTTTGTACCTGGGTCCTTGAGCAAAATACCTGAGAGGAATTGCTAAAGGAAAATCCACTTACAAGAACATGCAAAGGCCTAAAACAGAGACCCCAGACCCAATCATTTTTGCTAATCTACTACTAGAAATTAAAAAAAAAAAATTAAAAATGGGCTGGAGATGTAGCTCAGTGCAAAGGATCTGAGTTCAGTTTCCAGGATGAAATACACACACACACACACACACACACACACACACACACAATCAGGAGTGGTGGCACACAGCTGTCATTCCAGTACTCAGAAGGCTGAGGCAGGAGGATTGCATGAGTTCAAGGCCTAAAGCAGAGACCCTAGACCCAATCATTTTTGCTAATCTACTACTAGAAATTAAAAAAAAAAATTAAAAATGGGCTGGAGATATAGCTCAGTGCAAAGGATCTGAGTTCAGTTTCCAAGACCAAACACACACACACACACACA
>PVKN010021888.1:0-15367 GCA_004027915.1 Capromys pilorides
TGTTTTATATAGCTGGCTAAAACTGTTTTGATGCATAAATATTTATGATTATTGTTTTTTCTTGGAGTTTTCCTTTCACAAGTATGTAGTGATTTTTTTGCCTCTTCTGATTAAGTTTAGCTTAATGTTTGCATATAGAATAACTAATCCTGCTTTTTTTGGTGTGTGTGTGGTAGGAAGAATTATTTTCATCCTTTGACTTATAGTCTATGAGTTTCTTTTTGGGTTAAATGCGTTCCTTGGATACAGCATATTGTTGGATCTTTCTTCTTGATCCATTCTACCAGTCTATTCTTTTGATTGGTGAGTTGAGACCATTTGCACTGATGATCATAATAAATATGTATTGTCTCCTCTTTTGCATGTTGTTTTCCTGTTGTTTGTTCCCTGTCTTTTTCCTCTGTTTAATTGCTTGCTTGCCCTGACTTGTGTCTTCTTTCTATTGATGTTCATGTGTTTGTGGTCTTCATTATCTCCTTCTAATATGTTGTTTAGAACATTCTGTATTGCAGGTTTGCTGGCCACAAATTTCTCTAGTTGTTATTCGCTATAGAAGTACCTCATTTCTCTATCAATTTTGAAGGATTATTTGTGGAGTACATCAATATGGATTGCAGATTGTTTCTTTTAGGATTTAAAGTACCTCTCTCCAAGCTCTCTTGATCTGAAAGTTTGAGTTGAGAAGTATGCTCTGATTTTGAGGACTTTTCTGTTCTTTAGCTGCCTTTAATATTTTGTTCTTATGCTGAATCTCTGGAATGTTGATTATTATACCCCTTAGTATAGATTTATTTTGATCATGGCTCTTTGGAATTCTATATGCTTCATTTATTGTATTTTAAATTCTTGGCCCATGTTTGTTAAGTTTTCTGTCTTTATTTCTATGAAGAGATTTTTTTTTTGTTCAGACATAATTTTTTTATTCTTTTCAAATTTTGTGTGCAAATAAATTTTTGGTTGTGAAGAGGTTTTTAATGTCTTTGGTGTTATCTCTAGCTTTCAGAATGATTCCAGTTAATCTTATGGTGTTATTCTTTGCTTCATCCTGTTGGATTTATTTTTCATGCAATTTTAAATGTATCTTTCTTTTCCTGGTTGCTAGTTGCATTCCTATCTTCTTGATATGATATTCTGTGCTTGCCTTCACTTAGTATGCTGTGTATACTTCTAATGGAGTTTCTAATTTCCTGCATTTCTATTGTTTCTATACATTGTGGAGAATTAAGGAAGAGATGACAGCTGCCAAAACCTAGATGGTGTTATGTACATAGTAAGAATTCAATAAATTTTAACTGTAATGACAGTAAATTGCTTTTATGTGCTCTTTCTTTCATTGAAAAAAATGTCAATGAGTGTGAAATCTAAGGACTAGAAAAGGAGACCTAAAAGTAGAAAAGCAGAGTAAGATAGAGAAAACTTCTGAGAAGGTACTTTGGACTTTGAGTAGGTGCCACCTGAGTTAAGCTTGACTCTGGGATGCTCTTTTGCAGTTCTTTAACTGTAAGAACATCTATTTCCTGTGCATTCTCCCAGAGGAGTCACTAGTACCCTAGGAGTTTCTTGTGCTGTCATCCTTCCAGTCTTTGAATAATGTCCTTGAATGCTTGCTCTTTTTGAAAATTAGGATGGGTTTTGGTATTATATATTTAGAGATATGCTCACACTTTCTTGGTGTGAGAGTTTGTGATGTTTCTTCTGCATGGGTCTGTATCTCAGTTTTCAAATCAAGCAATAACATTGGCAGAGTTCAAGAAAATAATCTTTTCCTTTCTGCATGTGTGAGGAGTTGATAAAAATTTAGTATCCTTTGTCTTGCATATTAAAGATGGAAAAACAGAAATGTAGAAAGAATAAATTCTGTGATTTAGTTAGTTATGAGAAAAGATGAAGTGAAATCTCCCAGGCTTTGAATACACTGAATTGGCTGAAAGATCTGTGTTTCCGCCTCTGTGTTTCCTTTAGCAGTGAGTATATAGAGTTGTGCCAGCTGGAACACTTCCCATCTTCCTCCTCCACCTCCTTTGGGCTTTCGATAAAAAATTCCTTGCATATATACAACCATGTATCTTTGGTGGTGACTTACTGGCTACATGTTTGTCCTGAACTTCAATTTGCAGACAAGATAGCAATGGTACATGTGATTACTCAAACTAATTGACTCACTGGACTGTTCTCTAACAAACATTAATCTTTCTTTAATAAGCATTGAACACATGTCTACACATTATTGGGTATTAAATTAGGTTTTGGTTCGAGAAGACAGCATGAAATGTAAATTTAATTTAAATTGTAATACAGATAGAGGGCAGTAAAATTTTTTCTTTGCTTGAATTGTCCAGGTGGTTGTGTGGATTCAGTCATACTACCTGTCTGAATTCTGTCTGAGTGAATATATCTATATCTGCAACAGGTCCAGTCACCACTTGCCTGTTGTTTTGTTGTAAAATTATGTGCCAGAGTCGAAAGGACTGAGAAGATCCGATGAAGGTGGCTCAGAGAACTCACTGAGATTCTGTCCCCAGTGAGCAGAGAACCTCTGAAACAAGTCAGCTTTATTCAGGATGGTCAGCGTGATCTCGTGCACAATCACCTCAGCAAAGGAGAACCATGTGCTCAGGCACAAACGTGACCACAGTCTCATTAAAGTAAAGGAGGACCACATGCCTAGTCACGAACGTGACCACAATCAATTTCCATCCTTTTCCCAACCTAGGGTTTATTCAGGGGTCAACCAATAGCATTCCAAGAAAGGGAGAAAGCAACAAATAGAGAACCCACAGGTGAAGCTGCCCTACCGCAGCTGCCTCTGGGCCCCGTCCATCACACTCTGCTTCTTGAAATGCCCATCAGGCTACATGTCTACTTTCAATGTTTGAATATGAATAATACTTTCTGGAATGAATGGTAGTAAACAAGGTGCCAGTACTGTTGATCAAGCATTCTTGTGAGGCAATTTTATCTCAGACCTTAGGTCTCTCAGGTACAATAGATGGCAAGATGTCACCATCAACTCCCTCAGTCTGTAAGCTGGGGAATGGATGAATTACTCTAACCTTATAATTGAAAGTTATTTTTACCTTTCTAAATTTACTCTTATAAAATTTCCTCTTGATTGACTATAGATTCTGCCTTAAAAATGTTCTTGCAATTCTTTTTTTTTTTTTTTGCAGGACTGGGGTTCAAACTCACGACCTTGTACTTGCCAGGCAGGCACTTGTGCCATGGAGCTATCTCCCAGGCCCCTTCTTGCAGTTCTTTGATGAAAATAAATCTCTCTGGATTGTGAGAGGGTCTGATACTAGTCTTTCATGCAAGCGAGTCTTTGATATTGAAGTTATTTGTAAAAGTGTGGTTGGGATTTCTAGCACTTCATGACATCTATTTTTTTTTTTTATCCTTCTAGGTATGAAGGAAAATTACTCTTTTTATTTCAACCTTGGAGTAAGACAGAGCCATGTGTCTAATTTGACTCAATTAAAAGCAGTATGTGTCACTTCTAAGCCATTAGCTATTGGTGCGAGACACTTGATTGTGAAGACAGAGTTTTAGAAGCAGACTTAACAGCTAGGGTCTCAACATAAAATTGAACATAAATCTTCAGTTTTATTGTGTGGTATCCAATTTTGTTCTCCAAAATGGTTGCAAGAATAAATTTGACCCATGTGTTATGCCAGAGCTCATAGCTCTTCATCACTACCAAAATTATTTATTTTTTCAACATTTTTATTAAATTATGCCTATAGTACATAATGATTACCACTTCCAAATTTATAAGCCTTGCAATAAAATGGCCTATTGTTTGAGGGGGGAGTGCTGTGATTTTGCCTTTCTGTGGCCACTAGTGAAATGGACAATGCTTTCTATTTTTACTTGCTATTTGCTCTGTATTTTCTCTCAACTAATTTTTCCTTTATGTAGTTATCATTCTTCATTTGCTGCTGCTCTAAGTATTCTTTCTACATCTTCATAATTGTTCACATTCAGAATATTACTTTTATAAGAACGATGTCAGGAAACTTGCCTATTCCAGCTTTCTTTCAGCTAGGTTGTAGCCTACTACCCAAATTCTGCCAGTTATGTGGCTTGATCTGAGACTTATCTGGGAAATGAACAATACGAGTGGTATTCTTAGGGTGAGTGAAAGCAGGCGTAACATATCAGTCTCATATTCTTGGCAATGAAGCACAAAAACATTTATATGTCACTTATATCAGAGTCTGATAGAAGAGTTACTACAGAGCAGCCTTCCACATGGCCACTCAAGAACTTAGGCTTGTTTTTTTTTTTTTTTAAATCTTATGGCTCTGCCTTCCTCTAAGTCCTCAGGGACCTCTCCATTCAGGCAGTGAAAAAAGAAAAACGAGGCTAGTTGTAGCATGTTTTATTAGTTATTCCCAAAAGGGATAGACTTACCTTCTAGCTACATTCTACTGCTTGAAACTCAGACACACACGTTGCCCAACAATGAGGGAGTTTGAGAAGTGTGATCTGGTCATGGGTTTTGGTAAATATACAGTGGTTTCTGCTGCATAGAGTCACTAATTTTTCTGGCTGGATGATAACAGAGGAGTGGTCCACTGGAGGAAGTCTTTTAATGTGAAGTTTTAAAGGATATAAGATGCAACAGTGTGGGCAAAAGTAGTTCAATAGAGGCCTATACAATATAGTTGGGTGAAGTTCCTGGCCATGTAGCTGCAATGAAGGGATTTCTGGTCATTGTAGCATTTGCATGAGCTGCCTAATATCCTTGAGAAAGTTCTTTTTTTGTTTAGACTTGGTGATTTCATAGGTTGTAGCTGAAAATTGAATGCTTTCATTTTTTTCTGTCTGTATTTCTTTTGATTATTCTACGTACTTTTGAGATTGGGCTTCATGGGGATATCTTTTCTGAAATAAATGATTGTTCTTACTTCTGTCTACACAACAGCCTGGATGCTCTTCATGTGTAAGAATGAAGCTTGGCTGATATATGCACATGATCTTATGTCATCAACAAATCTATTCTGCTGGCTTCAGGCCCAAAGACACCTCTTCCTAAACCAGATCAGAATAGGGTAGTGTTTATAATTCTTTTTCAGTTGAACTAGAACAGTCTCATCTAATCCTGGGCTGGAGAGAAGTTTACTAGAAGCATGTTGAATGGAATCCTTACTCTAGGAGAGATCCTTACCCTTGGATTTCCTATTAAGCAATGAGGTTGTGACAAATAGCAGGAAACCCAGTTTTGTTTCCCAGGCATCAGTTGGATTGTCTTAGTGACTTTTCTTGTTGCTGAGATAAAGTACCTGATGCCAAAGGTTAATAGAAGAAAGGTTGTTTAAATTCATTGTTTGTAGAGATTTCAGTCCTTCATCATCTGGCTCCAAGTCACCGTGTCATGGCAGAGGGCATCAGAGTAGAGAAACAGTTCATGGTGGCAGAAAAGAGCAAAAGCAATAATCAAGGAGTCATCACAGGTCTTTCTGCCCCTTTTACCTTAGCAGGGAACTTAGGACAGGTAGCACTCACACTTAATCCTGGTGACCTTGAGTTCAGCACTAACCATGGATCATTCCAGCATCATACACTCTAGATCCAGCTACCTGTGAAAGAGCCCCACCTATGATATCATGAGGCTTTTGGAGGGGGCACATCTACACACAAACTATAACAAGAATCAAGGTAAGATATTGTAATGGACCCTTTATAGATATTTGTGTTTGGGGAGTGAGAAAAGCTGAAATTTGAAGAGATTAATAAATTTCAACTGAAGCTCTTCAAAATCAGTTCTCCACATTTTAGTGATACTAGATTTAAATAATATCTGAAGGTAACAAATTAATAATCAGATTATCTCATTCTTTAAGCTTTGTTGAGTCTCAGTTTCATCATATGGAAAAACAAAGAGTAGCTTCCAGTCACCACTTCCGAAGTTTGATTTCGCTAGCAAATTTTGATTGCTTCTCATTCTTGGCTACTTTTGTATTCTCCACCAGATGGCTCCAGTCTCTCTGTGTAAACCCACATCTACAGCTTCTGTTCTAGCCTGGATTCCTTTGGAGGATTTCTCCCCAAGCAATTTCTACTCTTCTCCACGTCTTCAAACAAAGCCACTTCACATGTTTGAAAGCATCTTTTTCCTCCTGTCTTCTTCAATATTTTATTGTTAGGGGTGGCCAAATAGCTCAGCGGATTAAAGCTTGTGCAAGCAAGTGCAAGGGTCAAGGGTTCCATCTCCCTGGCCTGCCATGCTGGTCCCACCCCCAGGGTGCACTGAGATAGAAATTGAGACTGGGTGTGGTGACACATACCTGTGATCCCAGCTCTTGGGAGGCTGTAAACAGGAGGATCACTCTGAGTTTGATTTAGTAGTGAGACCCTGAATAACCTGTAGACCCTTCCCTAGAAATGCAATATATATCTCTTTTATATAATCTATAAGTCAAGGCTCAAATAAAAAAATCGTTTAACTTTATTTTTGGTGATGGCATGGTATTCTTTATCATTATTCCCATAGTGGACTGTGACCAAGTCTTGTGCCCAAAAGAGCCCATTGGTGTTATTAGAAATGGAATGCATACAGGGACCTGGGGTTCAATCCTTGGCACCACGTGCCATGCTGGCCCCACTCTTGTGTACACTGAGATGCACTGAGTCTAGACGTGTTGGCACATGACTCTAGTCCCAGCTCTGGGGATGCTGAGACAGGAGGATCGCTATAAGTCTGAGCTGTGTAGTGAGCCCTTGTACCAAATACATTTAAAAAGAAATAGAATGCAAAAGTATGTCCCTCTGTGCACATGTTATTCACCTTCCTGTGACTATGACAAAATATCTGAGAACAACAAGTTCAAGGAGGAAAGGCTTATTTTGGATCACTGTCAGAGGTTTCAGTCTATGAGCACTGCTTTCTTGGCATGTCGTGAGGCAGAACACTCTAGGAGAGAGGGCATAATGGAGCAGAGCCACACATGGCAGCTGGGAAGCAGAGAGAGATTGAGAGGGAAAGTGAAAAGAAGAAGGAGAACAAGAGAGAGGGGGACACGAGAGAGGGAGAAAGAGAGAGGAAATGTGAGGGAGAGAGAGGCACTGGAGTTCCAGTATCTCTTTCAAGGGCAGCTTGCAATTATGTCCACCTTTCAGTGCTTCTGCCACCTCCCAGTGGTGCCATCAGCCAGAGACTAAGCTCTTAGCAATAAGCCATCAGAGACACTGAAGATCCGAATCATAGCAGTCTGTGTATGCAATGAGCAATTGTGTGTGTAACTCAGCTTGCATGCTCTTCTGCTAGGGATTCAGTCTGTGAGAGCTGAGCAACATTCCCTTTTCCATTCCCAACATGGGATAATTCCAAAGATCTAGGTCCACTGGGAGTATAGTTTATTGGCAAAAGGACAGTTGATAGAATAGGACAAAGGAAAAGTTGGAGACTTGGTATATTAAAAGGTGTGGTCAGAATATATGGCAAATGTTTAAAATTTTAAGTTATTAAATTTTTAAATTTGAAAAGTTTAATCCCAGCCCTTGGGAGGCTGAAAGCAAGAGGACCACCATGAATCTGAGCTGTGTAGTGAGACCCTGTAGTTCCTGTACTAAATACATTAAAAAAAATTTGAAAAGTTTAGTAAAAGACACATTGTCATTAATCTCCCTTAACATATTTCCCTTCTCTTTCAATACACTTGTCTTGTTTTTCTTTTATGTGTGTTTTTATGAGGCATGATCACAGATATGCTGAGTTGGAGCTCTCCAACGGACAGGCAGGCTTGTAGAAACATGCGGGCGTATTCTTGTCCACCTTAGTCGCTAGATCTGGTACTGTGATTTCTGGCTCTTCTCCAAAGTCAGAATGACCATGAGAGAGAAATGTTTTAAATCAATTTAATCTAGGCAGCCATGTCAGCTCAACTAGAGACATGAAAGGTGACTTCCAGAACTGCTTCAAAATGTGGCAAGAATGATTGGATGAGTGTGTTTGAAAGGTATGGTGGAGTATTTTTAGGGGAACTAATGATGATGTATCATCCAGTGTAATAATTTTAAAAATATTAGAATTTACTGTGCTTTTTGATCATGCACATATAATGAGCATGTCCTCCATCATTTTTTTCTTTTTGGATCCTGTAAGCTCCATGATTCTTATGTTTATGGGGAAGGAAAAGAACTCCTAAAAATAAAACATTGGAATTTCATTGGCTCTGAAATGGTGGGGTTCTCATTAGATTTAATTTAGTTAAAAAATTAAAGCAGGCAATGCTTGTAACCCCAGTGTCATGGAGCTGCACAAATCATTCATGTATCCCCTATGCTGCTTATCTTATTTTTCATATTAGAACCTATGCAGTGTGATGACATCCACTTGACTCCATACACAGAAAGTTCTAGTGATTTAAAATGTAATAATCAATTGGGCATGATGGTGCATGTCTGTAATCACAGCCATAGGGAGGTCGAGGCAAGGCAGGAGGATTGTGAGTTTGAGGACAGCTTGACCAGCAGGACTGTCAAAGAAAAGAAAACAAAATTTAACATTGGATAGCCCTTCCAGCACAAACATTTTAAATCAAGCAGAACCATGTGTTGTGGGCAACACTTAAAAAAGACAGGGTACCACTGGTCTGCATGAGCTAGGACAAGTAAGTGACTAGTTATGAACACTGGCTTCTCAGAGGAGTTCCAGGACTTCCTTCGCCACCATCTAGTCGTGAGGTTGCCCTCTACAAGGCTTCTCCTCCTTCCCTCAGGCTCTCAGTTTTCTGGGTGGCTCTATAACCCACCTGACAGGACCTGCAGACAGCAATAAGCAGGCAGAGGCTTCTGTCACCCAGAAAAAGCAGGTGGCAAGTGACAGATCCTGGTGATCATGCAGAAGGGCTGCATCGATCATCAGGAAGCAAGCTCCTGGGAGGCGCTGGCTCCGGAAGGGCCACGAGGTGCCAAGAAACCTGCAAGGAAAGCCACATTGCCTCTGCTGTGAGCGCCAGTGCACCTGCCAGAGCTGAGGCTTGCCACCTGTTCTGCGCGCTCCACTGATCGACTGGGGGTGGGGGACGCAAATGTGGCTAGGAGGTGGCCACGTTGCCAAGAGCCAGGGCACTGAGCTGCATTCTCTCGCTCTCGCTCTCTCGCTCCCGCTCTCTCGCTCCCGCTCTCTCGCTCCCGCTCTCTCGCTCCCGCTCTCTCGCTCCCGCTCTCTCGCTCCCGCTCTCTCGCTCTCAGACATCCTGGCTTTCACGAAAGGTGCTGTGTGAAAATCGTAGATTGTGTGCCTGCCCCTTGACTGCTTGTCACTCGACTGAGTGGGCAGGTGCTGCTATCTGTTGGAGCTGTTGCTAAGGCTTGAACTCAAACCAGGAAAACAGTGGGAGTGGAGCAGGCTCAGTGGAGCGAGAGAACAGCTGCGGGGCGGAGGAGTGAGTCAGCCGGAAAGAGCCCACTCCCTCCCTGCTTGCCCACGCCTCTGGCATCAGAACCCGGAGGTCTCCCCACCTCCCTCCAGCTCCTGCCCGCCCTGGCTGCCAGGCCCACTCCAGCCACACCGGCTGCTGAACTCTGCTGCCTATCAGCTGAGCTCTGCCTTGTTTTGGCTGCAGGGAGCACAAGTGCTCTTCCTATGGGTCTCCGGACCAAGTCGTTAGCTCTGCCCAGGACTTCTGAGTGTCTTTCTTTCTCGTACAATCAATGAAGAGGTTAGCAAAGTCTCTTTCATCCTTAAGTCACACCGCACTGTTGTCTCACAGGCCACCGCTCCTGATTTAGGAGGTGTCACCACACTTTGTTGTGGTCCCGGTGGGGATGAAGTGAGTGGCTGGACTGCAGGTTTGACTTTAGGAATAAATGTTTCTGGCTCAGCAGCTCGTGACCCCAGAAGCTAAGCCATTTGATCAAGAAGTTAGTGCCTGGCAAACCAAGCGTGCTGGTCTATTCTTGTCATCCCAGTGCTCTGAGAGGCTCATACCAAGTTTGAGTCCAACCTGGGTGACTTAGTGGAGTCTTCTCAAAATAAAAAATAAAAATGTGTTGTAGATGTAACTAGGTACTAGTATGTTAAGGGAAGAAGGGTTTATCTGCCTCACAGTTTGTAGAAGTTTGAGTTTGCAATCAATCAGCTGACTCCAAGGCAGGGTGGCTTGTCAGAGGAGCATCACAGAGGAGAACAGTTTATGGCCTCTGCAAGGTAGCAAAAGCAACAAGGAAGGAGGGACAGACCTCTTTCTGCCCCTTATATTGTATGCAGGCTCCCTGTCCTAGTTAGGTGTAGTGCTCACACCTTTAACCCTACCCAGAACTATGCCAAACCAATCAGTGGACTGATTTACTAATCACACGCCTTTGATTCCAGCATCACACAATAGCCATCTCCAAAAAGCCCACCCTTGATGGCTACATGAGACTTTAGGCGAACATTTAGATACAAATCATAATAAAGTCTGATGCACAAGTTTAATCTGACATGCATTATTTCTCTTGGGTGAGAAACCCAAAGTATAAATAAGGAACAAAGGGAAGCTAGATTTTAACATGTGGGAAGAACTAGTTCCAATGTGAAGGAGAGTAAGAGATGAGGGCAGATAGGAGGAAAGGAAGGAAAAGGCTATTTGAAGAAGAAGAAGAAGAAAAAAAAAGAACTGAAGAGAAATTAGATAAAGCTTTGTACACGAGGAAGGGTTAGAGGGAGGGATAGGGGGGTCAAATATAAGAATTAAGATATATTATGTACATGTACAAGTTCCCCATGAGGGATGTGAGCATTATGTACTGCAAACATGTATTAATAAACAATAAACTAATGAAAGATAAGTTAGTAGCTGTACCTGGATTCCCTGTTCTCCCCTTTCACTCTGGATGGTGGGAAGGTCAGAAAGGGGAAGGCACTGCCTGTGCATTTTCTCCCTGTATCTCTTCCCTCCCTTTTCTAAGGCAATAGAAGTCCAGGTTTTGAGTGCAGTATATGGATTCTGAACACTGCATTCCCTATCTTCCATCAGCACTAGGTGTGGCCTTCTCATTCTACTCTGGCCAGAGAGATAAAAGTAGAAATGTGTGGCAGGTTTTGAAAACCTTGTTTTTTGCTGGTGGTGTAGCTGAGTGGCACAGCACCTGCCTGGCAAGTGCAAGGTTGTGACTTTGATCGCTGGTGAAAAAAAAACAAAGCAAACGAAAGCCCTAGTTTTATCTTGCTGCCTGGAAGGCTGATACTACCACCATCTTGGGCAAGGCAGTCAAATCTTCAAGGATACAAGTTAGAAGGATCCAGGTTCTGGTTGCTGCAGAGTAACCCTACAGGAGCTTGGGTCACTTACATGGATTTTTTTTTAGGAGCTCAATTTTCCTTGTTTGATACTTTCTAAGTTAACTAATAGATAGAGTACAATTTAACAGCAGCCGGGTAGATTTATTTGAACTTGGGCAAACTTTCAGGAATGAGGTGAATGACTTTGCACCACTTCTCGGGCTCTTTTCCTTGTCACTTGTGATGCTGTCTCGTAGAACAGGGAGGTGGTGGGAAGTACACAGTGGTCCCTGGCTGACCTTGAGGAGGGGCAGCAAGTCAGTAGCTCATGGAAGCCAAGCCTGTCCTTTATACACAAATAGGATTCTTTACATTCTTTTTCTTTTTTTGATGACTCTGTTACATTTTTTCTAAATTCACTAATTTAACCTGATCAGTTTCTGTTTACTATCTTGCTGCATTTTCCTTCCTTAAGAAAAAAACCAAGGCTAGTGGTTTATCCCTATTGCTTTCCACCTCCCAGAACCAGGACAGCAGTGAGCTTTCACTAGAATTATTTAAAAGCAATAAAATAATGTTAAAAATATTGCAGGTCCTTCTGTAAGACCCAAAGGTGCCTGGAGCCAACCCTATCTGCAAGTCTCTTCTTTAAGGGTGTGTTAGGAGAAAGCCGGTGGACAAGGACCTAAGGTTGGAAGGCAGGGGACTCACCTTGGAACTGTGAGGGCTGGCTCTGAAGTGGGACAGTGAACTGTGTGCTTATATCTGCCGATCTGAATAACCACCTTGAGGATGACAATATGCAAAATAAAAACCATTGCTGGTTTTCTATCATCTTGTTTTTAAAGAACATTTTATTCTCTATAAATTAAAAGAAGAAGGCTGGGGAGATAGCTCGGTGGTCTAAGTGCCTGCTTGGTGAGGCCAAGGACCTGGGTTTGATCCTCTGTACCATATGCAGTGCTGGTCCTGGAACCCCTGGTACACCTGCTGGCCACTGAAACCAGGTGCAGTGGTGCACGCTTACAATACCAGTGCTGTGGAGGCTGGGAAAGGAAGATCACTAGGAGTGTGAGCTATATAGCAAGACCCTGTACCAAATAAATGAATAAAGATTAAAAAACTAAAAAAAGAAAACAAAGCTTTAGTAACTAACATAAAGCTCAGCATAGCCCATTTCAAGTTTTATAGTATGATGTTAAAGGGAATTCCAGCTGAAATACCCCACCCACCCGGCATGCTAGCTGCAAACTGTGCTTTACCATGGTTGTAATGTTTTAGTGGACAAGTGAAAGGTAAATGCTTACTTACCAAACTATTAGTATTTCCCCAGGACTGTATTCCTTTTGTAATATGTTCATCATCATGAAGGCTTTTCACTCACTTGGTGAATTTTCTCCATTTTTCCTTATATTTTTACTCTTAAGTTGACTTGCATACACATGTTAGCCAGGAAGCCATTTGAAAGAACAATATTATTTGCCAAGACTGATTTATTTATCCCTGAACTACATAGTCTTGCTTGCTGCAAGGACACGACTTACATTTCTCTGATCTGCCTTTGAATGGTTTGGCTGTTTCTAAAACATTCTCTGGCCCTCATCTCTATCCCTGTATCATGGATCTAGAGATACCTGGATAATCATGTTATCAAGTTTAGGTTGTGTAGGCATCGCGTGATTTGATTTCGTATTTAGTTCAGTGGCTTACACCAAACTTTCAGGAAGAGACCTACATTTTTATCTCTGGATATTGCTACAAATCACCTGGATGTTAGTAGTACTCTCTAAAAGCTTATTATCAATGGCTTTGTTGATAATTATCTTGTTCTGGGTACCTGGCAAGTTGCTGAGACAACAGGAAATTCTTTTGAGTACTAGAGCCAAGACTAAACATGGGCTGACCTGACGACTCTAGCTTGCTCATTCTCCAAGGTCAATTGTCATAAAATATTCTGAACCACAGGAACTTTACACAGAAATGGCATCAAACACTAACAATTTCTCTTGGATGGAGCACCTCACATTTACTTCTGATCCAAACTTTTTAAGAGTTGTGAACATACAGTTTTGCACATTTCCCTGATGAGTCTTCTTTTCATTGAAATACATCAATATTACACTCATCCTGTTGTTCATTCAATTCGTCTAACAATAATATAGTTCATAAAATGAACTTCGGGAGATTTCTCAGAAAACTAAAACCAGAAATTATATTTGACCCAGGTGTTTCTAAGTGGGGCTTCCTCAAAGAGTTAAAGCTACTCCATTACAGGGATTCATGCTTGTAGCGGCCAAGCTCACAATAGCTGAATCCCAGAAGGAGCCTATATGCCCATCATCCGATGAATGTATAAGGAGAAGTATTTATACACAATGGAGTACTACTGTACCATAAAGAAAGAAGAGTCATTTGTAGGAAAATGGATGCTCCTTGAGATCAAAATGTTAAGTGAAATAAAACACACACACACACACACACACACACACACACACACACACACAAGTTCAACTATCTCATGGTTTTTTATATGAGAAACCCAAATTATAAAGAAAATAGACAATAGATAATGGGAAGTAAGCTGGTAGATCTTTATCCAATGTGAAGAGGATCAAGAGATGGAGGGAGGGGAGAGAAAGAAGCAAAAGAAAGAAGACAGGTACAAACTCCTCCCAAGGAGTGGAAATGTGGCATGCTACGTACACACACTGATGCAAAATGGGGGCTAGGAAGTGTGGTTTAGTGGCAAGCTGTAATATTTCTAGTATTTTAAAAATTGTATGTTGTATTCTTTTATTTTTAATTAATAGGACTTTTGGCTTTAGGCAGACAAAAAAGCGTTGAAATGATCATGTGATCATAGGTCCCAAGCTGAGAATTACTTCACAGCTTATTCTTGACTGAAGAAGGCTCTTGTAGACATTAAAACTTTACTTGCAGATATATATTTTTAAACAGTTTAAAACCAAACCAAGCCAAGCCAAACCAAACCAACTCCAAAAACCTACAAAAACTTCTAATCCTACCCTACTTTAATTTTTTAAAATTTTAATAAGAAATAATATGATAGTTTCAAAACACATTAGTAGTGCATTCATAATAATTGATACATTGAATATTATTGTCCTCATAGCAGTTATACAGAGCACAGTGTGTAGACATGATAAATTTTCTAATCCATATTAGTAGTGGAGGAAAAAAAGAAAACACCACCACCACCACCAACAACAACAAAATTTTATCTTCTCTTTGTACAAAGAGGGAGTAGTTGTATACATAGTCCAATATTCCATAACTGTAGTGGGATACCGGTGAAACTGGCAGTGTTGGAGGCTGTTGGTATAAGCCTCTTACAGTTCATCATACTAATCAAGCTCTGTGTTCTATGCCTTGTAATTAAGCTTTTCTGCTGGGTGATCAAGGGCAAGTCAAGGCCAGACCTGTATAATAGATCATTCATCTTTTGTATCTTCCAGGGTCAAATCCCCTCAGGATTAACTTTGGAACAGCTTTGTAGAGCTGTTGCCAGTGTCAGCCACCAAGATGAGTCATGGCCATTGCTTGACCAGTTTGCTCTCTGTGAAAGCCTAAGAGAATGTCCTCTCTCTAGGTGACTCTCCTTAGGCACACTATACATCATTGATACCTTTCTTCTGTGGCCCCATAATCTCCTTGAACAGAAAATTTGGGAAACCTCTGAGTTATAGGATGTTACAGCACAGGTTCTGTTATGTCCTGAGTCCTAACTGACCTTGAAGAGCTAGGGCTAAAATGTTGGCTGTCCTCGTAGCCCTTCTTTTTCTCCAAATTTTTGTCTGTTAACTTACATTGTCAACCCTCCAGCAGAGAAGCTTCATGATGCTATTACTCTATAACATAGGTAATTGAACTTATCATCACTGTCTTTCTGAGTATCAAGAATCTTACACTTATCTCGCAATTGGTATTTTCTGCCAATCATTGATATTCTAATAAATCTCTTTAGGATTTGATAAAAGCATTTACACAATTTTACACAGACATTCAGAAATCCAAGGATGTACAAAATTGTAGCCTGTCAAGCATGTGGCATTTTGCCTAGTCTCTTACTCTCACGTAATACCCTTTTTTGTTAACCAACCATTTACTTGAGAGAGAGTATAGCAGTAACTGAGT
>PVKN010021889.1:0-15379 GCA_004027915.1 Capromys pilorides
GAAATTGATGCTTATAACATGTGATCTAAGAAATCAGGAATTCTATGGAGCTCAGAGAAAAGGCAAGGAGGGGTTTAAAACTGATTTCTGGAACAATGAAAGAAGCTTCCCTCTCCTGCTTCCTTAGCACCTTTCTGCTGGGGTGTGAATTCTCACCATCGTCATGGGGATTGCTTTTCTTTGATAGAAGATTTTCCTCTCATAATACACATGTGACTGAGGGACGTTAACTCCCTTAGTCACTTACTGCATGGTCTGAATTGGCTTATCCAGTATTTTTCTGACAGCAGAGGGCAAGCAAGGAGTATCCCTATATAGGAGAAGGAAGAAGAAAGATATGGGAGGGAAAGGGAATTTGGGAGGGTGGGGAAGAATGAATGAATCCAATCCAATGACAAAATGAATGAATGAATGAATGAATGAATGAATGAATGAATGAGCAGTACTGATGAATATGCATTCTGCCTACCTAATAATTTTGAGAACCGGCAGCCATAAGGACAGAAGTCGCTGTGCCTTGTTAGACACAGCCTGCTTGTCCTAAAGTGACTGCTCTTCATAGGAAGTTGCAACTCAATGCTCCATGCTTATGTGAGCAGAAGACACCAGCGACAGGGTGTGGTGGCCAGACCCTCCCATCTATAGCACATTCCCTCTGTGGATTGCACAGCCCTGAATCCATTAAGCCCAACGGTACATCCGAAAGGCAGGTGCCTATTAAACCAATTAAGGGCTGATAAACGTTATTGCAGGTTGGGGACAATCTTCCTAACAGGAAGAAAAGCTGATTCCAAAAAGTCCCAGGGACTGGGAAATAATGGCTTCCCCTAGAGGAGTTAAAGCAGCCCTTTGTGTGGTGAGGCTTCGGTAGGAAAGGAGCATACAAAGCAGGTGTTTGCTGTGACAGGAATGTGAAAAGTTAAGCCAAGGGAGAAACGAGTAAATAAAAACGAGTGTAAGACTTAAATACGATAGCCAAGGTGGTGACAGGAAGACAGTCACATGCAGCCGCAGGATGATGCTATTAAGAAAGATGAAACAATGCCCCATGCTTTATGTACAAGCTTAGTGAATTATTGGGGGTTTCTTCTCCCTATCGTGACCTTGTGATATTGAGGGACCTCCCTCCAGATTATCAGTGTTGACATCAGCTACAAGCTCAGATCAATAGACACTCAGGGGGCTATGGTGTTCTCTGAGGCAGCAGGAGCAGTGTGTGGACCCCATTCGCCATCCGCACCGTGTCCCTGCCTTAGCAGGAGAGTAGGATGCAGGGATGGGTCAGTGTGCTCCAGTGGCATCTGCCAGGGATCCTAGCCCTCCGCACTTCAGCATGAGTCAGTCTGCAGGTTATTTTCCACTAACCCAGGCACATGGCCATTCATTAAATCTGGAAATAAATCATGCACAGGGCCCCAGGGGAACTGTATTTGTTTTTCATGGTTCTAATTCAGCACATCCAGCTAGAAAAGACAGCCGCTCCACCCTTACCAGTTCTGAGAAAATAAATTGTTGCTTATTTTCAGCCTTTCTGCCTTAAGAGATTGCCCACGGTTGGTTTGGGATTTCCGAACAGCATTTCTCAAAAAGAACACACGCATTAAATCCATTTTGGACTTGATCCTTGTGAATATTGATGCCAGCAGGGGGTGTGACCACCTCCCTGTGATGCACCTGTCACAATCCAATGCTGATTCACACCTAGGTGTGCGGAACAGCCCTGCAAGAATGGGCCCACAGCATGCAACAGTGTACCCCCAGCAGCGAGTCTGAAATTTGCACTCACGCGAGAGCCACCCAGGGAACACATCAAGACGCTTCTTCCCAGGTATCAGCCCCAAGATACTGATAACATGGGTCCCAGGAACCCAGGAACCTGCATTGGCACTAGCTCGTTGGGTGACACTCAAGGGGGTGGACTTGTGGTCGAACCGTGAGAAACCATGTCCTGAACTTGGCCCAGCTGGGAGGCAGGGCAGAGTGAAGGGCAGGTGGTGGCGAGTCTTCTCCTTTCTGGTCTAGTGTCTCTCCCTTCTGTTCCTCCTAACTCTCAGCCTCAAGAGCCTGTTGTTTTCAATTCCTCCAGTGTCATATACAACCTGGCCAGCTCCACCCTGACCATCACCATTTGAGAAACCAAACCTTGGTGGGTTTCCACCCCTGGGGTGGTTTTGTGTGGCAGATATCTTCGCTTGGGGTAGTGATTCAGTGATTTGTTGTTGTTTTTGTTGTTGTTCTCCTGAACTGGGCCACCATGGGTGCTTTTTTCCTAGTGTTGGACCCCCTACCTAGCAACTAGAGACAACTGACATAAGATCCTACAACTCCACCCTATGCAAACCAAGAGGGGAGGGATCACCATCATTACATTATAAGCCTTCTCTTTAAGAAGGAAGGAAATGTACTACTAAAATCTTCCAATTATCTGCACTAATGAAGAAAGCCATGGCACAGATAATCCAATTATTTTTTACTTTGAAATTAATTGCATGGTTCCTTGACAGAAGATGGGGCTCCTTACAGTGCTTTGTGTTTCCTGGTGTGTGGCTGCATTTCCTGAGCCATATGCTGGCTGGTTGCATGGGAGGTAGAAGTATACAGGATGACAGGGGCGAGTTGGTGGGGGATTTTTTGCCAGATTTATTATGATAACTACACAGTGTGTAAGGCCTCCAGTCAGAAGCCCTAGATGTTTACACACATAAATTGAACAACAAATAGTTATAGGAGCTAGAATGTGGGTTAGTAGCTACTTTTAGCCATGTCCACATGCTCCCCCCCAAAAGGAAGCAAATATGGTGTCAAAATTGATATCTATAGAAGATTCACACATCCACATGATGGCAGGGTCAACACTGCATGTCATGGTGACTGGGCAGCGTAGCTTGTGGGATCCCTCCTGACCTTGGCGTTCCATAATCCTAAAATGTGAGTCTAGTGGCCAGTTGAGGGCTTAGAGATGAGGATGGTCCTTAATAAATCTCCTCTAGCCCAAGTCTCACCGTGTTGCCCATGCTGGCCTCAGACTCCTGAACTCAAGAGGTCATCCTGCCTCAGCCTCTGTGGCAGCCAGGATCGTGGGAGGGCACCACTGTACCAGCACTTCCAAGACTCTGAACAGAATTCAGCCCTCAGGCAGCCCACTCATGTGTACCTGGAAAAACTCTCCAGGGTCCAAGTCTTCTCCTAGCCATGGGTTGGCTCTTCATGTAGAGAGTTACATTCATGCATACAGGAGACTTGCATGCTCAGGCGCTTGCTAAAGCTGTGTAGCATCTTAAATCAGGAATCAGTTTTCACATGGGTAACAGCACTCCCAAAGGCAGTTAACTGAGAGTCACCATGCAGACTACTTTCCTTTCCTCAGTCCCTTTTCTTGTTGCTGGTACTTCCTTGCTCTCCCCCACTCATCCCTGTCCATAGTTGATGTGACCATCAGTCCAGACACATCACCTTCCCTGGATTGAAAAGCTCCTAACAGAGTAGTAAAGCATTTACCTGGTCACACAGTTGGGTCATGGGAGGGCAACCCTGGGTCCTGTAGGTGGCCCCTGCTCCCCATCCTCTCTGGCACTGCTCCCTTGCTCTGCTTCCCGACAACCCTGAACTAAGCAGCGTTGCTCGGCCAGGCCCTGCACCAGCAGGCCTCTGCTTTGGGACCAGTGATCCGTGTTCTGAATCTCCTGAAACTATGAGCCATATTAAACCTTTCCTCCTTTAAGGTTTGGATATTATCTCACCCATGTGACAACTACCTAATATAACTGGAGAGAGTCGCTTGGAGGTTGGAGTGACATAAGTGGGCATTCCAGGGGGTGACTTGGGTAATGCATCTGAATACAGACCTGCGACAACCACCCTCAACATCACATGATACTCTGAAAGCCATAGAGATGTGGCATCCCTCTAAGTGGGAGGATGCAGCCCCTGCTTACAGATATCTCTTTCCCCTTTTTAAGTACTTTGAACCCTACAGGTAATCTTTATCTTCTCAGCTTAACAAAGGACTTGATGAGTTTTGATTAAACACAGGAGGTCCAGTTAGGGGTTGATTTCTAAGAGTGCTCACTGCTACAGTGGGAATGCGGTATGTCCCCATTAAAGCCCAGTTTGGAGCCAAGGAGATAGCTCAGGGGCACAGCTGCCTGCCTGGCAGGTGCTAGGTCCTGAGTTCGATCCTTGGTTCCACAAAAAAAAAAAATCTCAGGTCAAAGTTTAAATCTCATTCAGGGATATTAGATGGGCAAAAACTTAATTTGACCATGGTAGCTAAGGGAGGCCTTTGAAAATTGGTTATGGTGGAAACTATCAGCATGGAGAACCCATGGTTAAAGCCCAGTAGCTTTACAAGAAGAGAGAAAGAGACGAGAGACACATGTGTGCCTGCACACAATCTTTCTCATAGTGTAATGCTGCATTGCCTTGGGCCTCTGCAGCAAGAGGACAGTCACCAGACCATCACCCTTTGACTGAGAACCTCCAGTATCCTGGGCCAAAGCCAGTCTTTCTTGATAACTTAGCTGTTTGTGGTGTGGGGTTATCAGCAACAAGAAACTGACTAATACACTCGCCTGAACCTATCTGACTCCCGCATAAGAAGTTCCCTGTTCTGAAGAGCTCCCAGGGGCCAGCTCTGCTTTCCTCTTAGTAGCTGTCTCCGTCAGTTCTGTAAGTGGAGTTGTTCCACCATCACAGTGGCCACCCAGGCTGTGACAGTCTGTGACGGAAGCTGGATGGATTGACACCTGAGGACTGTGGCCCATTTGGGTTCACTGTGGCCTCCTGGGTTGCTCCCAGCCAAAGACAGAGAACAGCGAGGGTTGGGCCAGTCCATTTCTTCCCCATAGAATTCTCTAGTGAACAACTCAGCTCAGGGCCTTCTGAGTGGCCTGAAGAATCGGACCGTAAGCCACGGTTCTTCCTACCCAGTCCTCCCTTCTAGTTCTTTTGTAGGTGTCAACCCATCTGCACAAAACCACCTTCATGAAAATCACATGAGGGGCTCATGGTAGTTAGATTCCTGGGTCCCTGCCACAGAACTATTTTATCAGCATCTGCAGGAGCAGGGCCAGAGGAATATGCCTTTTGACAAGTTCCTTGGAAGATTCTTTTGCAAAGCATAAGTTCAGATTCTGTCTCATACACTGCTCCTTTTTTACTCTTCACAAACATATACTCCAATAAATATCCCGCACACGCCATCCCATCTCAGTGTCTGCCATTCCGAAGACACAAGATACCCCAGGAACAGTCAGAAAAAACTGGCGGTCGCATGGAGCTTACCTGTTGGGTTACCACAGCTCGGCTGACGAGGAGGGCCCCAGTCTGAATAGCAGCAACATATGGAGGCTTCCTGGCATCAGGTGGCAGCCCAACTGCCAAAGCTTTCATGTGTGGCACCTGGAAAAACATTCTGGTGGGGAGAATCCACTTGCTGGAGCCATGATTGAGACATTTGAAAGACATAAGGAGAACGTGGCCCACAAGGACTATGGAGTTGCTGGTGGCTACTGAGATGTTCAGGTGTCTGATGAAGAGTAATGAAGAGCAGTAAATACACAGATAAAAGCTGCCTGTGGGTGCCAGGCAGCCTCGTTCATGGTTTCTGGGGAGCCTTTTCCCTCTGGTAGTGGGAGAGCCAGCCCAGCTGAGAAGCTATCAGATTCTCAACTCAGAATCTGATAGCTAAACTTGCAAAGTCTCAGCCAAGTCAACTCGATGGCCTTGGACCTTAATTAGAAAAACATGAGGGCCTAACTGTGGGGTATTCCCAAGAATTTTCCTTCTTCAGACTTCCCCAATTCCCGAATGTCTGAATGCCTGGAGTGCTCAGAGTGAGAGCCAGAATTTTTCAAATTCAGAGTAGCACTCAGCGAGGGAGCAGGGGCCTCCCCTAGGAGCTGTCCCAACTTTATTCTAACTGCCAGGTCAAGAAGATTAAATTTCAGCACACTCTAGTCAGGGATTTGTTGAGTTTGATAAGGAAAGAAAGTAATTATATCCCGAAGGAGCTGCGAGAATTAGCTAGCACGAAGCAGCTAGAGGCCGGAGAGTGCTCCCGGAATTAGACCTGAGCATGCTTGATCAAGGTGGTTCTACATAATCCTGGACATGAAACAGATGGCCGGGCTGTCTATACCTACAGTCAGAAGAAAGCAAGGGGGTGGAGCAAGAGGTAGAGGATGGTCCCTGCAAGCAGCATTCCCTTATGTGCTGTAGACCTAATGATTTATCATCATTTCTTTATATTCTATAAACTTCAGAAGACTTTCAGATCTGGATTTCATTGATTAGAAATAATCTCCAGATCTGTATCTACACTCTGGCAACTGCATCAGAAACAGACATCATGATGGTTCTTCTAGTCCTCTTCCTAAGAGATCTTATATACTAGGGGACAGAAGTACTCAGTGTTCTGAAGGTTATTGAATACAAGTGTGGAGTTGATATGTGGAAATCTAAAGTGTTCTCAAAGAGCTAGGCCTCATAGGCCCAGGGAATAAAGAAGATCTTGGTTGACATCTGGCTGACAGCAAGTCTGCTGGTGGTCCATGGGAAGCCTCGACCATTGCTATAATCCCCACTCTGGATTACTGGCCTGTGTGTGAGCTACTACAGTAGGAAAGCTGAATGGAAGAATGAAGTTGTTCCCACCTCCACCCCATCCCTAGCTAAGAAAGTAAATAATATCATATTCTACGGATCAAGGTGTATGGCATGAAAGACCTAAAAGAGATAGATGAAGTGGTCCCAACTTACTTTGGTTACTTGACTAGTTTTACCCCTGAATAATGAGGTGGACCCTAAAGAATGACTGTCTTCTACTACAGACTTAGCCAAACTGTGCTTCTGACCTAGGCCATGGTATGTGATGTCATCTCACTGTCAGGACAAATAATACATCTCAGATATATGGTACATGGCCACTGATTTGGTGACTAAAAACCAATATTTTTTTTTTCAATCTGTTTCATCTAGGACTTTAAAACATCACTTACCTTTTGCTCTAATACAGAGCTAGGAGATCTTGACCCTCTGGCTATTCTGCAGGCCATCGCATTGATCCTGTGCAATGGTGATAGTGTGTAGGTGGGACAAGAAGAGCAAGAGATTACCACATCAATGGCCTTGGGAAGACACATGTACTTCACAGAGAGAGAGAGAGAGAGCTCTGTGAAGAATTAGAAAGCTTCCATGGTAGTGGCGTCTTTGGGGGTCAAGAATATCTTCCCCACAACACAAGGCATGTGTCTTATGCATTAGTCAGTCAGAGTTTTGCCACTGGGACCAAATACCTGAGAAGAACAAATGAAACTTAAAGGAGGAAAGACTAATTTAGGCTCACAGTTCCCAAAGTGTCAGTCCATGGTAGGCTGATGAGGTAGCTTCAAGGCCTATGGCAAGGCAGAAGCAGTATGGGTTGAAGCATGTGGCAGAAGAAACTTGTTCTTCTCACAGTACCCAGGAAGCTAAGGGGGTGAGAAACCCAAGAGGAAGGGGCTGGTGACAACATATAGTCCGCAAGGTCATGCCCCATGATCCACTGCTTCAACTGGACCCCACCTCCATGTCCATCACCTGATAGTGCCATCAAATTATGATCTCCCTGATAGGTCAGTTCACTGACAAAGTTTGAGCCCTCGTGACTCAATCACTTTCCCAAAGCCCATGAACAACCAGGTCTTCAACACAGTGAGCCTTTTGGGGGTACAGTTTGGATCCCACCCATAACATCTTTCATCTCCTATTATAAAGAAAGCCCCACATGACAGGCTTCTTTGTCTTCTTCTGCACACAGTACATTTCATACCCTGCAATTTTGCTTCAGCCCAAGCCTTGGTGATACTGTGCATTTTCACTGGATTCTTCAGAGAGCTGGGCTGTGGGACAAGCTCTTTGCTATATGAGCACATACCAGCAGGTCTTATAAGGTAGGGGATGTCAATGGTTGGAGACAGAGTGTGGAGATGGTAGTAGGTCTGCATGAATAAACAGCAACACAGGCCTGGGGTGTGGGACAGGGCTGTGCATCCACAGCAGAGTTACATGCATTTTGAACAAGTTCCTGCCTTTTTACTGTACATGTTTCTGGTGGAATTCTCAACCCCAGGTGTCACATGACCATATATCCAGATTGTCCAGTGCGATCTGGGCTCTGCTGGAATTGCCAAGTCATGAAGTTAGACAGGCTCAGTAATAGTCTATTTTAAGATGGAAATGAGGGAGCAGAGGCATGGGGAAGTTGCACAAACAGGAAGCACAGAATTCCTTCTCGCACATCAAGGTCCCACCAGCACTGACCTGCGGCATCACCTCTTGCGCCATAGAACCACCTGGGTGAGAAGACAGAAAGGAACCCCAGCTTGGCTGATTAACTACCAAAGCGTCTGAGGTTTCGCCCTGCTTGTAAGTTAGCAGGTCAGCCCGCTGCTGTTGTATAGATGCTGGCAGAAGCTACAAGGTCAGGGACAAAGACCTTATTATTCAGCACACTCATAGAGCTGAAGTATCAGCAGTTTTTGTACCAGTTCTCTGAGCTCAGTTCCTATCAGACAATGCAAAGAATGCTGGGAGATGCCTGCATATGCACTGTGGGTTGTGTTACAGGAGAGAAACCTGGGCTTTAAGAACCTAAACATAATGAGTAGCAAGCCTGCCTGCTCTTTCCTCTGGAGAGAAACCCTGTCTCCATCAATCAAGCCATTCACCACACAGACACCCTGGAGAAGGTGGGCCAGAGCAAAGGCAAGCAGCGCCTCCTCTCTCACACACTCGGAAATGATTGGGACTTGCACTCAATATGGGGCGCAAGCTGAAAATGAGTGGTGACTACATCACAGTGCTGTTCAGGAGGTGACCTTGAAATACAGTAGAGAAGGGACAACTTCCCAATGGGGACAGCAGTGAGCAGGGTCCCTGAGTGAGAACATGTACGGATGGTTTGGCTGCCTGCAAACCCAGGAGCAAAAGAACGGGAGGCTTAGCAGCGAGAAGTCCTGGTGTCCAGGCACGGAGCTGGATGTGCAGGAGCAAGAGCCAATGTTGCAGCCCACTTCAATACCCATTAGAAGCCTTGTTGCTGAGGAGGGACTGAAGAGGGACCGAGAGACAGGATGACTCGGCCCGCTAACCTTGGCCAGTTTTGCTTCCAGCTCTCAGAGCTGGCATCACGGACGTATGAATGAAACCGCCCAAGGGACACTGGCTTCCACTTGACAAGGCTGATCCTGCTGCATTTTGGTGCCCAAGCTGTTGGGAACAAAGAGCAACAGTGAGCTCCTAATGTGGTGTCTCTGTGGAGTGGCACAGTGGGCCACTTGGTGACAAACTGCCTACAGCAGGCTGGCTGCACACAGTATTTTACATATACATGGTGTGTGCTATGTAGGATGCACATGACATGCTCTTGTACGATTAGTGTATGTCTACTCATTTGTTGTGCGTGGCAGTATGTGGTATGTTTTAAAAGTGTGTGTGTGGTTTGTGTGTGCATACATATCTGTGCTATGTGAAGGGGCAAGCACATGAGGGTGATGTGTGTGGCAGGTATGCACGTGTGTGATGCATGGTATAACTGTGTGCATAGTCTGTGCGGTATGCACATGGTATGAGGTAAGCAGAGTGTGTGTGTGTATGTGCACGTGTGCATATGTGTATATGTGGTGAGCACATGCGCATGTCACCATCCAGCTGACCAGAGCCAGTACCTAAGCCCCTTAGGTACGCAGCTCGTATCTCCTTTCTCTCCTTTCCTCCCCAGAGCACCTTTTCACTCAGCAAGACCCTGAGAGGACACTTGCTGACAAGAAGCCTGCTCTCCAGGAGCTTGAAGGCTGCATGACTCCCAGGCGTCCTTGCCAGCTGGCCTCGCACCCCACCTCCCGGGCACATCACACCTCCCCGTGCTGGGCCTGCAGCTAACCAACCGTGAGACTGGCAGTCATGTGCACATGCTTAAGCTGTCCCTGTGCACGTGAGGAGCGGGTTGGGTGCTGGCTGCACACACTGCACAGTCGGGCCCCACACAGCTCTGCGTCATAAGCAAGCAGGCTGGCTCATTACAGGGAAACGCAGCCTGTAGTTCTGTGTTACAGTGCCTTTTGGCTCCGTTTTGTCTTTGCAGACACCAGAGCTCAGCTGCTGGAAGCTGCATATGGCTCATTAAAAGGACGGAGCTAGTGAGGGACCACAGCAGGGCTCACAGGCCGGATGCCACTACCCCGTTCTTCCTTCTTTCCCATGGCATTTCAAATAGTTTCCTTTCTTGGACTGGAGGTAGAGCTCAGGGAAGGAGCACCTGAGGGGCGTGTGTGAAGCCCTGGGTTCAAGCTCCAGCACTGCAACAACAAAAAAGGAAAAAAGAAAACAAGTTTCCTCTCTTAGCTTAAGTGTCTCTCGTCTGCCCTGTGATACCTACAGACCTGCCAGACCTCGCGTGCACTCTGTGTCAGGCACCACCGCACAGGGCCCCTGATCATCACAACAACCCAACAAGGTCAGCTAAGCTCTTGGTGCCGAGAAAGAAACTGAGTCTGGGAGGTTAAAAGACCTGACAGCTTGGAAGAGGAAGGTGATGGGCAGCTCTGTCGCTTCCCTTTGTGCCATTTACACACGGGGCCACCCACATTATAAGTAATCAGTGTTGTCTTCTTTTTTTTTTTTTATGTATTCAGTACAAGATCTGAAGGGTCTCACTACACAGATAGGATTCATAGTGATTCTTCTGTTTTCAACCTCCCAAGAGCTAGGATTACAGGTGCATGCCACTATGCCCGGTCTCAGTCACCTCCATCTCAGCGCACCCTGGCGTGGGGCCACGCATGTTGAGGACTAAACCCCGGTCCCCGTGCCTGCTTAAGCAGGTGCTTTAGCCCACTGAGCTATCTGGCCGGCCTTCTCAGTGCCTTCTTGATTCAGTGAGAAGAGAAAGAAGTTTATTTCCTACCTAGCCTTTATTACCAGGGAAATGTTGCATTCTTATTTAAATACCTCTGAAAATCTGAAAAGCTCTACTTCTATGTGATTTCTCTTGGCATCTACAGAAGCCAAAAGACAAAAATTAAATTCTGGAGCCACCTAGCTAATGCTTCCATCTTTCACTTTCCCAACCCAGAATGTGGGGGTGAAGAACCCCTCTGCAAGCTCTGTCCTCAGGCTGAGTCCTCAGGCAACTGGCGCCTCAGAGACCGCTGGCCCACTGCAGCAGCCCACCGTGGCCTCACCCAGTACGTATGTGCTGTCTGTTTATTTCAGCCCGGCTTGGTCAGTGGGGATTTTCAAGGACCTGCTTGCAACAGAGGTGTGCTCTGCCACAGTTTTCCTTCCATCACCTGAATCACCTCAGCTCTCACTGGCTCCTTAAGAAAACCCTGCTCCTGACTGCAAGGATATGTGCTTTTCAGGGGGCCAGGGGATGAAACGCAGCCTAATGGCCATAAACACAGCACTGCAGCCAGGTCTATGGGATTCCAGTGCCCCTGGCACCACGTACGAACTCTGAGATGTGCAATGCCTTCGATTCTCTCAGCCTCAGTTTCCTCCTCTGTTGTTGTGAGGAAAGTTCATGCCCGCAGAGCTCTCCACGCACTGTCTGCTACTTGCATGGCACCTATTATCATCAGAGTCTTCAAATGGGATGAATAACGGACTATGAAATTTGCATGATTGTGCTTGTACAGTGAGCCATTAATGATGCATGCATTTGGTTTTCTACTCTGAAAGAACATAGATTTGATTAATTATAACCAGAACTTAAAATATATCCATTATTCAGGAATAACCTACAGAGAGTCTAACCCTGTCCCTTCCTTCTTTCCTAGTCTTTTTTAAAGGAGAGAAATAGCAATTCATAGTCAGATTCGCGGGCTCTTGCTCTCGGTGATAACAGGCTAAGTAAGGCTTGACCTTCATCAGCCGGCACTGCATCTGATCTCAGCTCTCACCACCTTCCACCCAGCCCCTGCTCCCATATAGCCCAGCTCTACCCGCTCCCGCTTCCAGGCATCAGTAGATCCCCGAGGCTAAGTATTTGTAACACTTTCTTCTTAAACAGTTGTACACATATACAACTATTCTATTCCTTCTCTCCAAAAAGTCAGACCATTTTATCTACATTGCAGGAGTCCTGCCCTTCAGAAAACGCTGGAGCAAGTTCAGTTGTTTTAGTTGTTTTGAAGTGCTCCTCAGGAGCGAGGTCCTGAACTCGGCTCTGAACCCTGCAGATTTCCCAGCGCATCCCGTGTTCCATTGTGGCCAGGAGGTACTTCCCATTTGCCTCTATTGAATACAGGTAAAGTTGAATCCCTCCACAGAGCAGATAGATGTGCTCTGGGGCATTTCCTGGTACTCAAATTAACTATAGATTGTGAAATATGGAAGAGGGAGAGGGAGAGACAAGGGGAGAGGTAGAGGGAAAGAAAGAGGGAAAGAGAGAGAGACTTCACTCATATTCTCTGTCTCCCTCTCTCCCTCCCTCTCTTTCTCTCAATGGTATCCATTTCTTGTAGATCAGACTTATATTCATTTTAACTCAAAATTCAAACACAGGTGCACTGAGAGCATTGGAAGCTCAGCCATTCTGATTCCCAAAGTTTTAAATTCCACTTCACTGAACAGTGAAGTTCCCACCTTTGGGCCCAAAACTAAGAGAGTGAGCCCCTTGGGATGAGTGAGGATGTTACACTACAGCTCCTACACATTTCGGCAGCGTTCATCTTGAGACGGTCATTATTGCCTCCTGTGTGTGTCGGTACCTTGTTTGATTCAAAAGTAGGCTAAATCAGCGAGCAAGCCTTCTTAAGGTCATGCTCCTTTTCTATGAAAGTCAAATATGTGCTAATTGGATTAAACCTAAATCATGTTTCTTTCCACATTCAGACTTAGATACCAGCCTGTTTCGTGTCAAGAAATCACAGGAAGCCAGTTTTCGTCATCCAGGATGGCTTGATTCACAGAGGATTTTTTTCTTTAAATCATAGTATGACATTAAATGTCATTTCAAAGTTAAGGAATGGACAGTTCATGGGACACTTTCTAAAAGCTGCATTATGTTCTAAGAGAACACAATCTGTACTTTGACTCCATTTGCTTTTCGGTATCACAGAAACTTTGAGGGCAGGAGAAAGACACAACGCTCACAGGTCACACTAGCCATGGCCTTCCTGGGAGAGGCGCCCTGGAGGAGTCCGTTGTCCTGGTCCGTGGAACAGCTGGTCTCGCCTTGCTTGGGGTTGCGGCAGTCTGCTCTGTCTTTCCTATAAAGTCAAGAAAAACTGACCTTTGGCAAGATGCATAGATCCTTTTTATTAGTTTCCTGTTAAATATTTATTTCAAAGAAAATCTTGCTAGGCAAGTTTTGGTTTTAAGAGGTTCATGCTCTAAACTTAAAAGTCAATTCAGGCTGTTTGGCGACTCGTCGCCATTCCGGGAGTTTCTCGGCCTCGGCCTAGAGGCGAGTGTCCGTCGCAGTGTCGGAGACAACTGTCCCCGGCACCAGGACAACCAGCTCTCTCCTGCCCCGCGGCGGGAGAGCGTGTCCGGGCGGCAGGCGGGGCTCGCATACCCTCCTCCTATTCCCCTTTCCCTGCAGTCTTTGCCCCGCCAGGCCCTGCTCGGACGTCTGAGCCCCGGCCTCCTCTTCCTTCTGGGTGATCGCTTTTGCTGGGCTTAAAAGCCCTGCTTGCCGCTTCTCTTTTCAATTTGAGAAGCTAAGGAAGGAATCAAGGGAAAATGTCGCCATGAAGGCTGAGAACCGCTCCCACCGCCGACTCCCGCCGGCCCTGAACGCCATGAGCCTGGGTCCCCGCCGCGCCCGCTCCGCTCCGACTGCCGTCGCCGTCGAGGCCCCCGTTGATGCCGCAGAGCTCCCCCAACGCAGCCGCCACGGCCTCCGATATGGACAAAAACAGCGGCTCCAGCAGCTCCTCCGCCTCTTCGGGCAGCAGCAAGGGGCAACAGCCGCCCTGCTCTGCCTCGGCGGACCCCGCCGGCGAGTCTAAACCCAAGAGCGATGGAAAGAACTCAAATGGATCGAAGCGTTATAATCGCAAGTGTGAACCTTCCTACCCCAAAAATGAAAATTTTAGCAACCAATACCGTCGCTCCAATTCACAGAAAAGCAAAACTTTTAATAAGATGCCTCCTCAAAGAAGTGGCAGCAGCAGCAAACTCTTTAGTTCTTCTTTTAATGGTGGAAGACAAGATGAGGTAGCAGAGGCTCAACGGGCAGAGTTTAGCCCTGCCCAATTCTCTGGCCCTAAGAAGATCAACCTGAACCATTTGTTGAATTTCACTTTTGAACCACGTGGCCAGGCGGGTCACTTTGAAGGCAGTGGACATGGCAGCTGGGGAAAAAGGAACAAGTGGGGACATAAACCATTTAACAAGGAACTCTTTCTACAGGCCAATTGTCAGTTTGTGGTGTCTGAAGACCAATACTACACAGCTCATTTTGCTGATCCTGATACCTTAGTCAACTGGGACTTCGTGGAACAAGTGCGTATCTGTAGCCATGAAGTGCCATCTTGCCCAATATGCCTCTAGCCTCCTACTGCAGCCAAGATAACCCGTTGTGGACACATCTTCTGTTGGGCATGCATCTTACATTATCTTTCACTCAGTGAGAAGACCTGGAGTAAATGTCCCATCTGTTACAGTTCTGTGCATAAGAAGGATCTCAAGAGTGTTGTTGCCACAGAGTCACGACACTATGTCGTTGGTGATACCATTACAATGCAGCTGATGAAGAGGGAAAAAGGAGTGTTGGTGGCCTTGCCCAGGTCCAAGTGGATGAATGCAGACCATCCCATTCATCTAGGAGATGAACAGCGCAGCCAGTACTCCAAGTCGCTGCTGGCCTCTGAGGAGCAGGTGCTGCAACGGGTTGTTCTGGGTGAGAAAGTGGCCCTGGAGCAGCAGCTGGCAGAGGAGAAGCACACTCCCGAGTCCTGCTTTACTGAGGCAGCTATCCAGGAGCTCAAGACTCGGGAAGAGGCTCTGTCGGGATTAGCTGAAAGCAAAGAGGAGGCCCCTGGTGTCGTGGCTGCTCTGGAACAACTGGTGCTGATGGCTCCTTTGACAAAAGAATCTGTTTATCAACCTAGGAAGGGTGTGCTAGAATATCTGTCTACCTTTGATGAAGAAACGACGGAAGTTTGTTCTCTGGACTCTCCTCGTCCTCGTCCTCGTCCTCGTCCTCTTCCTCTCCCTCTGGTAGAGGAAGAGGAAACAGTGTCTGAACCAGAGCCCGAGGGTTTGTCAGAGCCCTGTGATGACTCAAAGTTAGCAGATGACAATCTTGGGGAGGAGACTGTTTGTATTGAGTCCAGACAGCAGGAACCTGTCCCTAAGCCTGACTTCACACACCTGAGCAGCTCACCTT
>PVKN010021890.1:0-15354 GCA_004027915.1 Capromys pilorides
GTACACATGTGAGGAAAGAGATTCGCGATCACCTGAGAACCCAAGCACAAAGGAAGCCGCCGAACACCTGGACCCACCGCCCACTGTCGCTCCCGGGCGCCCTTCTGGATCAACAGAGAGGCCATCAACGGCTGAGATTCCAGCCCAAGCCTAACCGTGCGTCCACGCGATCCGCGGAGCGCCAGACCCAGCCTCCCGGCCGCCTGCCACTCCACCCGCAGAGCTCCTGGCGCCCTCTACCGGCCGCCTGGCGTCCCCGCAGCGCTCGGCGAGCGCCGCTCGCGGTTCGGAGGGCGACGCGCAGCATCTTACAAGGAGAAGAAGCCGGAAGGCTCCCTTCGCAGCCCGCGCGCGCCCTCGACCCTGCAGGCGGCTCGCCACACTCCGCCATGGGTCAGAGGCTCGAGCAGCGTCGGCCGCCGACCGCGGCTTTCGGCCGCCCGGACGCTGGAGCTTGGTGCACACGCCCAGCTGCGCACACGCCCACGGCCCGCAATGCCTGCCGCGCGCGCGTGTGCCACGCGTGCCACGCACACAACGCCCGCCATGCACACCTGTCTGCCGCACACTTCGCCCATCCTCTGGGGCGGAACCACCCGGAGGGACCACGCATCCACCATGTAGACTAGCCAAGGACAGACAGCAAATCCAGGAGCGCCCACCGCCACGGAACTCACGCGTCTGACGCCACTCATTCCTCTCCTTGGGTTTGCATCGGCCTTATTTTTCTGTTTTGTTTTGTTTTTTATGTCTTCTCAGTGAACTACATCAGTCTTACTTTATAGTGAGGCAAGACGCCAAAAGAGAACTTTATCTTTCCACGTTCTCACGACAAGACTGGGTGTGGTGGCGCACACCTGAAATCCCAGCTCTTGGGAGGCTGTAAACAGGCAGATGACTACGAGTCTGATCTAGTAGTGAGGCCCTCAACACTCTGTGGACCCTTCCCTAAAAAAAAAAAAAAAAAAAAAAAAAAGTCACTATCCCTTGTTGTAAGACAACTCCAATTTTCTCTCTCTGTGACAAACTTTGTCCTTGTTAAAAGTTGACTCTGTTCTCTGTAGCAGACTTCGTGACGGCCACATTCTAAAAACTTGTCCTCACCATAAATTTGTAATATCTCTTCTCCCTCCCTAATCCAGGTGCCAAATGTCTTGCAAAGTTCTCCACTCCAAGCAAAGACAGACTCCCCTTTTCTTCACACCCCCCCCCCCCCCCCCCCCCCCCCCCCCCATGATTTCCCTTTAAATATCTTTGTCCCCTCTCAGCTAACACTTCTCATTCCCCTGACCCACAGGGGAGTGGAGGCCGCTGAGCTCAGCTAATAAAAAGCACGCTACAAATTTTAGCTTTTGGGTTTTTGTTTTCATCACCATGTGCAACAGCTAGGGCCTTGCTTCCTCGTTCTCACAACAGAGGGAATTCTGATTCTCTCGGTCCTACTGAGAAAGCAAGGCTTTCTTAGATCAAATACAATCAACCATAAAATGTGCATCTCATTACATCTTTCAGAAAGGAAAAAATATTTAAGTCCACATAATATTCACTATTCAATATCAGAAATAAATGAGACGGTAAGAAGTAATGAAATAAGGGGAAGAAAGTTGCTAAGGTCCAGAAAGTCTTCCTGGGGCTTCTCCGAACCCGGCAGAGCTTAAACTCAAAGAGACCTCCTAAGTAAAATAGAGTGTCTAAGTAAAACCAAAGTGTAGATGAAGGCTTAGGCTTGACTCTGTTGTTTATTTTTAAATTGGATATAGAATGAGATGGTGGGTAGGAAGGTGTCAGGGAAATTGCATGGAACTGCAGTCTGCCCTGAGGGTTGCTAGGATGCCAGAGATAAAGATAAGATTGAGGCGGCCTGTTAACCTGGAGCACAGGAAGAGTATGTTCAATGAATGTTTTGCTCATTTTGAATTGAGTTAGAACATGAGGGTAATCCTATGACTTGACCTCGGTAGGCTACAACAGAAACCAATGCATCTGGAAGTAATTGATTGAAGAGTTTGAGAACATTCATGAGGACCTAGAGACCCGCAAGAAACAGAAAAATGGGGATGTTATAGGAGGCAACAATGGAGGAGGAGCGGTTGGGCTCATCAGTGACCCCAAGAGCGGGATCAAATGATTAATGATTGGATTGATTATAAACCCCAACCCAAGCCAAACAATCGCTCATCTCAATTTGGAAATTTTGAACTTCAAAGATGGATTCCTTTGCATGACAGAGCCCTGGAATGGACAAAAGGATGGCAGAAATACAGACTAGATTTAGAGAACTGAGTACATGCAGTGACACAGATTATTTTAGCTCCTGCAGAGAAAGATAAATTCTGCACAAAATTACTCATATTCACCTTTCACACTAAGGTGGAATCTAAACTCTGGTCCCTGGGAAACTTTATTCTTTAAAGCATCTGACTTTCATTTTTAAAAATAAATATAACTTGGGAAAAAAAAAAAAAGAAATAATAAAGTAAGAGTGTTTCTGATCCAAAAGCTTGCCAGACCAAGCTACTACTTACTGATTAGTAAACATTTAGTTCTACACCATGCGTTAAGTACAAAATAGTCTTTAAAAAACAACTGTAAAAGGACTAGGAATTCTTACTATCAAGGAGCACATGATTTGTTTAGAAAGAATAAACATTCCAGAGAAAATAATTAGAAAGGAGCAAGCTGTCAAGTCCTCTAGGAAAAATACACACTGAAAATGTATGCATATGCATACACATAATCCTCCTCGTCTATGGAACATTGACCCTGAATACTAGCAATGGCCGTGCCCAGTGAAGCTTCTGATGATTTGTACTTTCTTTCTTCATATTTTTCAGTATTGTTTGAATTTCTATAATGAAAATATAATCTCTTAACAAAAGAACAGAAAAAAATAGCACTTTATCAAGGATTTAAACAGAAAAACAGGGCAGCCAGATAGCTCAGCAGACTAAAGGCCCTGCTTAGGCCAACACAGGGACCGGGGTTCCACCCCCATGTGCCAGGCTGATCCCGGGGCGCACTGAGACGGCAACTGAGACAGGGTGTGGCGGCACACACCTGTAACCCCAGCCCTTGGGAGGCTGAAAACAGGAGGATCACTGAGAGTCCGAGCTGAGTAGTGAGACTCTGTAGGCCCTGTCCTAAATACATTAAGAAATAAAAAATACACATAAAAATACTGCTTATAACTATAACGATGCACACAGAGAATGACCACAAGCACAGTCATACAAACAACAGCAGTGGGAGAAGGCACACACACACACACTCAAGACCGCTCTCGCTAGGGCAGCGCTGACTCGTGCCACGTGCTTTCTCATTTTCTCATTTTCATAGAAAAAATGTGTCTTTAAAAATATCCAGTATGAAGCAATTTTCACCCTTAATTAGCAGTCCTTGGCAAAAGTGCTTTCCAGATATGGTCTTGCCAGGCCTGGTGGGGCACGCCTATAATCTAGCACGTGGGAGGCTGATGCAGGAGTCTCACCATGAGTTCAAGGCCAGACTGGACTACATAGCAAGGCTCTTCTCTCAAAAAAGAAGGGGGGCAGGGGGGTGTCCACAGCATACCTGGAATAAGCGCCGTGCTGATGAGGATGTCCACCTCCTTGCACTGCTGGGCAAAGAGCTTCATCTCGGCATCAATGAACTCCTTGGACATCTCCTTTGCATACCCGCCTTGGCCCTCGCCAGCTTCCTTCAAGTCCACCTCCAAGGGCTCAGCACCAAGAGACTTGAACTGCTCCAAAGCTGCGGCTCTAGGGGGAGTAATGAAGGGAAACCAGTTATTTTGAGCCCTTACTATGCGAATCGAAGAAATCTCCATTTGCATAGCATCTTCAAGAGAAGCAACTTGCACATGGTCCAAAGTCAAGAATTTCTTTTGATGCCTCTGACTGAACTGCTTCAATTTTTTTCCTTACAGGTAATACTCTATGACAATTTTTCTAGGAAAAATATAGAGAATTCTACAATCCCAGAAACCAATTTTGTTCTTTGTGGTGGTTCCAATATACTCATAATGATATGGTATCCGACATGCACTAAGATTGGCTATTATTCTTAACTCCCAGCTTGAGGTCTCCATTTGCAAATGTTCTCAGTGTGTTGCTGCCAGGGTCAGGGATTCTCAGTGGACTCCTTTCCCACATAAGAAATATTTGATTACTGGTCTAGGAATGTAGCTTAGTAGTAAAGCACTTGCCTCACATGTGGAAGGCCCTGGGTTCCATTTAAAAAAGAAGGAAGGGAAAAGACAAAAAGCAAACATTTTCATTATTTTTGCCTCTGGCCCTTGATAAACCTTCTTTAAAAGTAGCTACAAATTCAGCAAATGCTAAAATGTGAAAAGCCAATATAAGGTACGCAAAAAGAAATTCAATCTAAAAATAAATATATAAGGGCCAGGGAGATGGCTCAGAGGTTTAGAGCACCTGCTTAGGCAACCGCAGGGACCACGGTTCAATCCCAAGCACCACATGTTGCACCAGCCCCACCCCTAGGGCAGGCTGAGCCGGCCATAATAAAAAAAAGAAAATAAATAAATAAATACATAAATGTTACCCAACTGCTGAATCCTGATTAGAAAACCAAAGCTAACGAAGGTCTCACCTCTGCGGCAAAAACGACCAACATCTATTCCACAGTACCAAATCCCAAACATTCCTAAAGACAGCAATCCTCAAACAACTTGCTGACACTAATTCCCAGCCCCCTTCAGAGCGGCACTGAATTATAATCTCCAACACAGAGGCCAAAAGCACAAGCTGCGCCTTTAGCAAGAACAGATCACTCTTGTCACCAGTGAAGAGAAAACTGTGGACTAAGCCCAAGAGTCCCGAGCCCCACAGCCTGGCACTCTCTGGCTTCAGCAGGGCTGCTAGCAGCCCTGACTGCCCCCGTGGGATTAGCTGCAGGAGGAAGTCAAGGTTCAGGACAGCAAAGAGATAACAGAATCTAATCCTTTACCCACCCGCACACGCACACGGCTCGCACACGCACATGGGGACGTGCACACACGCACACACACGCAGCCTGTGTACTGAGCCACATCCCCCCACCTTTTTTTGGAAACAGGGTCTTGATAAGTTTCCCAGGCTGGGCTCGAACTTGCAATCCTTCTGCCTCAGCTCCCCAGAGTGCTGAGGTTTTGAACATTCTTCACTCTGAAAAGTTACATTCATGCTAATTTTGAATTTATTAAACATTCAATAATCAAGAGTGCTGACAGGGCTGGAGCTCGGCAGGAGGGCACGTGTGCGCATGTGGGAGGTCACAGGTTCAATTCTCAGCACCCAACAGTTCGGACTGGCAGCCAAATTATTCCTCTACTGCCTTCGTTTGTAATAAGCAACTCTATGTTTGATCTCAAAAAAGTATGGGATCACCTGAGAACACTTAACAAAATCTTCTGCCATGAAGAACTGTAATAAAACTTCAAAGACAACATAAAAAATGTTTATATATCTGCTTTAGAGAAATATAGAAAAGCATTTTCACCTAGGGATTCTAATATTGTCCCTGATACATAAACTGGCCTTAAATCCAAAGCCAGCACCCTTAAAAACATAAGGTGACAATAACGTGCGTCACTGCCCTTGAGTGCGAGCACTCAGAGGCCAAGGCCTGGTCACAGTCTGCGGCACCACCCAGAGGCCCGGAGCCTCCCTCGAGCTCCCTGAGCAGGGAGCACTGGCGCCACCCCGAAGACCAAGCGCAGCCACGTGCCAGAGCCTGCGCAGAGGCCGCTGGTGACAGCACGGCCAGCCTCGCAGGCCGGGGTTGGGAGCTACCAGTCTGCACTTCTTTCCCATTCTTCTACCGCACAAAGCTGGGCTCACACACTTTGACGCTGCGATTCCCTTCAAATACTAAAAACATTATCACCTGAAGAGTCCGCAGTGCAATGGCGAATCCTAGGGAAGATGGATGAGGCCCCCTTTGAATTAAGGCTCTTTGGGCCTCACATCCTTGACAGCTTGGGTCCCCAGGGGAACAGGGCTCTCACCTCCTCTAGGGAGAGCACTCATGAGGCATTCACACCTGCCTCGCTAGTGAGGTGGTGGGAGCCCAGGAGGCAGGGCCTGGCGCACGCAGTCGCTCTTCTAGGACACTTCGCTATGCTGGACCCCTGCCCCCTTCCTGCCTCTCCCGTTCTTCCTGTCTGCTGGGCTCCCTTCTTCACTGCCACGAGGTGAGCAGCTGCACTCCACGGTGCCCCTCACCATGACGTTCCCACCACCCCCCAGGCAAGAGCACCCACCTCGTGTCAAATCCTCGAACAATGGCGCCCATGGATTTGGCGGCACCTGCAGAAGCAAGCCCAGCAACTCCACCACCAACAATCAGCACCTGGGAGGAAGGAAAACGCAGCTCTGCTTTACTTAAAAGTTCATTACGCAGGCCGGCGAGATGGTTCAGTGGTCTAAAGCGCCTGCTTAGGAAAGCACAGGCAACTGCAGGGACTGCAGTTCGATCCCCGGCACCACATGCTGCGCCAGCCCCACCACCAGGGCAGGCTGAGACAGCTGTAAAATAAAGAAAGAAACAAACAAACAAAACAAGCAGACAAATAAATAAAATAAAAAATAAGAAAAGTTCGCTATGAACTGATCAGAAGACACCAGCAACAACCACCACACCAGCACGCAGCTAGGCTTCTGTGAACAGCGCTGTGCGTGACAGTGGCGGAGATCAGCGTCCACACGGGGCCTGAGCTGGACAGGCCGCTGGGTAGCTGAGCCTGCATAAACCTTCAGTTTGTAAAGCTTTATGAAAGGAGTAGCTGCTGTCAACGGCCAACAACCTTCAGTAAGAACAGCGTGCCGGCACCCGGAGTGACGCCTGCTGCCTAAACACACCAGTTACACGGGTTACAGATTAACAGGTCCCTTCTGAGGTACAGAGCCCGTCCTCCTGCCGTTTCCTGGTGGCATTCACTGCCTCTTCCCTCTCAAATTCGATACGTTTTTGTGTTCCTAAAATACCAAAACACATTTCACAGGTAGCTGTAACTAGAAAAGCATCGCAACCAGCTCCTGTTTGAGCCCAAATAACTCGGTCAGAACCGCTAGGTTCTGGCCGCAGAACCCCGAAGCATCCAAATGCGCCGCAGCCGCACTAGGAAAGGGAAACCTCCAGCGACGCGCTAGTCTCCCGAAGCACAGAAAGAGCAGAGCCAAGAGAACCAAAGAATGCCGCCCACCTCCTCGGAAACAAACAGCCCATCCACAGTGGACTGAACACAAGGCTGTCCCGTACACAAGGTGCCACCCACGCCACCGAGCAGCTTGTAAACGCCCGCCCACCACCAGCCCATGCCCGTTTCCTCCCGGGCGTCCAGGCCAAGCTCCCAGCAGAGCTCAAGGGCCGCATCACTGGATCTTGACCACGGCAGGTGGCTCAGAGCAGAGGGAAAGTGTACGTGTAAGGGACAGAGAAGAGAGGCTAGAGGGAATGCACAGCCTAACCCAGGCTGCGGCTTCTGAACAAAAGTTGCACTTTTGCCTTAATTAAAAAAAAAAAAAAAAAAGGAGAGAAATAAAAGGTTAAAAGTTCATAGGACTGGGCCACGTTATCCTGACTCAAGAAACAAGAAGGCATGACTGGGCCAGCCAAATAGCTCAGAAGATTAAAGCACCTGCAAGAAGGTGCAGGCTCCAGGGGTTCAACCGGGTCTGCCGTGCTGGCTCCACCCCCGGGGTATGCCAGCAAATGAGACTGCAAGTGGTGGCACATGCCTATAATCCCACCTCTTGGGAAGCTGTAAACAGGCAGATCACTATAAGTCAATCTAGCAGCGAGACCCTGAACACTCTGTAGACCCTTCCCTAAAAAAAAAAAAAAAAAAAAAAAAAAAATGCATGACTACAGTTAATAGGGACAAGTTTCACTTGACAGCAAGATAACCATAATTAATGACAATGTATTTTTGAAAAATGTAAAGAGAATGGGTGCTAAGCGCTCCTGCCCAAAAAATGACAACTCCAAGAGGTGATACATATGCTAAAAAACTGGATCCAGCCACTTCACAACATATGAACACACTTCAAAAGACCGTGCTGTGCAAGATAAAGTCACCCACTATCACTGTCAAGATAAAACAGTTGTCAAGCTCCATACCTGGTACCAAAAAAAGACAAAGCTTTTTTAATTAACAACAACAAAAAAAAGATATCAGAATTTAAAATAGAATTATATACAAGTAAAGCAACATAGATGCTACAATAAAAGTGAACTTTCTCTCTGCAGCATGGGGTGAAGAAAACGACAAAGACCGAGTCCAGGAACTGGGACTGAGATGCTGACGCTGCAGTTAGCCCTGGGTGACCTCAAGCATGTCACCCAGCCCTGCGACGCAGCGTTGCAACACTTTCCCACCGTGTTGGCATGCTACATGACGACATGTAAGTGAAGCCCACGGGCTCGCTGGCCTTGGCCAGCATACACTCAGGCAAGCACTGGGGAGGGGGCACAGGAAGGGGCGGGCTCGGGGCAGTTCTTAGTGCAGGCGGCTCACCAAGCACCCCCTCCCCATGCTTCCCACGGGAAAGGACCTGTCCTTTGTGCACCCTCTCCGCGTGCGCTCCCCACTTCCACTCCCCAGTAGGCGCCACTGGTCCTAACCTCTGAAGACGTCCTTGAACTCGCCCTGCTCAACACCCCTACTGCCACTCTGCTCCTGGGTACCACTGGCTCCTAACAGGTCTTGCCAACCGTGTTCTCCCCCTGAGCAGCCAGAACTTCTTAAATCTTAAATGGGACATTTCACCTACAAAAGAACGCGAGCTGGACAACTCAACCTCTAAGCGTGACCTCAGGCAGTCTGGCCAGACTGCCTCTCCGATCACCACGCCCAAGTCAGCAGCCCCTTCCACAGCCCCCTTCCTCACCTGCTCACACTCAAGTCTGTCACCTCGGGGCCTTCCTCCGTGTTGCTCCCTCTGCCTACAGCCCTAAATTCCTGCTTTCTCCTGATCCTTCAAATCTCTGCTCACACGTCAGAGCAGCCTTCCCCGGGCCCCAACGTGCTCTCACGACTATCCTGATGTGCAGCGCATGTCTTTCCTGTCTACAGTTATCCCACAGATCTACCTAGCCCCACGTGCCTCCTCCCCGTGGTCCCAGCAGGACCTAAGTTCCCTGTCGTAGAGATGGTGTCCTCTCGTGCAGGCCACATCCACAGCTCTTAGAAAACTGGGCAGCACCGCTGAAGCCTTTAACTGAGGACTGCAGTTCACTCTAGGCAAGTAACGACCCTCTACACTCAAAAGAAATGCAAATTTAGAAATCTATCTTTATGAGCCTAACTAGCATCCTAACTCTTTAATTTCAGAATGCTATATCTGGCACGGCACCAAAGTCCTTCACGCCACTCTGAAGTTCTAGTAGATGGGCACTGTCCACCTTCTGGCTCCATGTCTCTCCTTCCTGGAAGCATCTTCTATTCACTTTTTTTTTTTTTTTTTTTTTTTTTTTTTTTTTTTTTTTTTTGCGGGACCAGGGTTCAAACTCACGACCTTGCACTTGCCAGGCAGGCACTTGTGCCACGGAGCTATCTCCCCAGCCCCTTATTCACTTTCTAATCTCTTGCCTTTACTTATTTCCTTTCAAGTTGCATTTCTGGAAACGAAACCTCAATGCTACATTTTGAGGAAAATTGTATTGAAAACCGGGCAGAAGATTTGTGCATCCAAGCCTTCAGCTAGTTTAAGCTTCTGGTCACCTAGCAAACCAGACGCCTCCTGACCACCCTAGAGACGGGGCTGAAAGTAGGCACTGTGTGTGTCACACATGCTGCTTGTACACGCCTCCTCGCTAACATGCCGGGCTGCCACTTGCTGGCCTTGTCACCTGACCACTGTTTTTAATCTTTCACTTACGCATTTAAGTGGCACAAGGTCTTGCTATGCACCAGCTCTCAGTGACGCTCCCGTCTCAGCCTCCCCCAGCCCCTCACCTGGTCTGCTAGATTTCTCAGAACTGCTCCATTAGGTGGGGGGTTTTTTTGTTTGTTTGTTTTATCTTGCTTTCTTTTCCATTTTTAAATGTATGCATCTTTATTAGTACCTGTCTGCAGTACAGGACAATCACACTGGTGGTAGGGTTTTGCATGCCTACATAACACATCTTAACTCTTATTTTCGTCCCCTCCTCCTACCCTCCCTAACATTTCCTCTCCACTTACAAAAGCTCTACTTCCATCTTTTTTCTTCAGTTCTTTTAAATCTCTCTTCCCTCTTTCCCTCTCCCATCTCTTGTTGCCCTTCCCGTTGGAAAAGAATCCTTCCTACTTTTCAATCTCTGGCCTCCATTTCACTCTATCCGCACTCTGGGTTTCTCCTCAAGCATCAAACTTGGGACCGTCCACTGGCCCAGGAGGGGCTTACACCGCTGTGCAGCCTCCCAGCCCTACTCCGCGTTTCTTATACAAGAGAAGCACCGTGGTACCTAAACTTGCGGGTCTCACTTACCTCATAGGCTCTGCCTCACTTGCATGGGGTTACTGCAGTAAGAACCTCAGGCTGAGCTGGAAGCACAGGCTCCCCTCACCCTGCTGGCTACCCTCGTGCTCCTGCCCAGGAGGGCACAGTCTGCAGGGAGGAGCACGCTCAGCATGTGTAGCTGCCCAGGAGCCAGGTTCAAGCCCCTTCACCCAGCAGAGAAATGGACTCAAGCTGCTCCCACTCCTCCTCCTGAGCACAGGCTGTCCTGCGCTTGCTCAGCACCTCCGGGGTGCCACCCCGCCTCGCACTAACTGCTCCCCTCCGATCAGTCCACACACAGAAAGCAGCACTCTTTCCCGCGGCCAAGCGCCCAGTTACACCATCTCTGGCTTCCCGTCCTCTAGACCCAAAATAGTGATGCTGAGGAACGCAGAGCAGGCTTTCTTGCGAGCCAAAATGTTGCAACAACCGGGAAGCCATCTAGAATCTTTTTAAAATCAGTAACAAACATCATATAGACCAAGTTACTCAAGTCCCTTTCAGTAACAGAAAAGACAACAGAACATCCAGAAAAGCAAAGATCACTTTTTCAAGCAATCTTAAATGATCAATTTAGAGGGTCCCTTATAAATTTGGTACATGTCACCAATGTCAACAATGTGAAGTTAACACAAAAAGTAATTATTTTAAGATAGTACATATTTTTACTTTTAATTAACTTGTATTATAAGAAACACTAAAAGCTGTACCTACCTTAGCTGGGGGAACTTTTCCAGCAGCTGTGATCTGACCGGTAAAAAACCGTCCAAAATGATTTGCTGCGAGGACCACGGCCTTATAACTTAAAAAATAAACAGATAATTAAGCAAAATGAAAGCTCTTAAGTGTGCACATCATCATAGTTTAGCAGTTAAGCTGTGTCCCCGAGTGACTAACACGCATACCATGTTTACCACGTAACGGAGTTGTAAGTGCTGCACACACCGCCTCCCTTAGCCTCCCCGGCAAGCCTACGCATGGGAAAAGCTAAGGAAACAGACACGGAGAGGAAGACACAGCCCAGCCCGCTGTGGGAGCCACAGGTCTAACCCAGGCAGGCCGGCCCGGAGGCCACTTGTCCAAGATGCCACCCAACCTCTTTATGATACATACAGCAGGTCAGCTGACATATTTAAAATAATAAGAAAGAAAAAAAACAAGAAAATACTAACACATGCTTTTAGAAGGTACTGAATACTAAAAAAAAAAATTTTAACTTTAAATTTTCCTTTAAACTTACTCTTTCGACTGTATTGTCCAAATTTTAACGACTATATAACAAGTAAAACTTGTAAGTAAAAAAGAATCACATTAGCTGTGCACCTGCATGTAGAAGTCTCTAACCTCTAGGAAAACAAACACACTGCCATGATCCTGAAGGACGGAAGCACAGACCAAGACAAGCGGACTGGACTGCGGCTCATGCCCTCATCCTGCAAAGGACGGTCTTTGTGACCTCAGCAAATGTCTTTAATTTCTAGTTTCTGCATCTGTGAGAGGAGACAAGATGAGCTTCTATCTATCTCTGAGAGTGACTGTGGGGAGCAAAGGACACGGGCCAGGGAGGCCCTGGACATCACCCCTATCACACAGCAAGTGTGGGCACTTACAGTGGGGACACTACTGAGTGTTCTGGCTAAAGCAGCTACGCAGTGAAACCTAATTGCGCACCACACTGTTTTCTTGACACGATTTTTATCTACCCCACTGAGCTCACTTTTGTATCTTTTTTTACCTATAGGGCAATTTCGCACACTGCCTCTTGGTGTACACACCCGATACTATATTCCAAATATTCAGAGTTGAGTCCTACCTGCTAACTGGCAAAAGAACCTCCCCTGATCTTTTTTTTTTTTCCCCAGAACTGGAGATCAAACTCAGGACCTCGCACGTGCCAGGCAGGCACTTGTGCCCCTGAGCTGTCTCCCTGGCCCCTCCCCCTGATCATTTTTGTACAGTAATGCTTGATGTAAACATGTACACACAGAACATGTCAGTCATTACTATCACTTTAGCCTGATCATGGGGGAGCAGCAAAACGATATTGTAGCGGCTATTCTTGAATTCAAATGGGAGAATTTTTCAAAGTGCAAACAGAAAAACTCAAAGGTAAATTAGCATTTCTAAAATTCAGCTACTATCCTGGGGAAAAAAATTACAAAAATGAGACTATTGAAATGTATAAGAAAACACTGAATGGAAAAAAAAAGAAACACTGACACTGGAAAAGAGCTGACCCGGCCTCCCCCTCCACACACCCAGCACTCCAGCTCACAGCAAGCCCTCCCAGGCTAGAAGCCACAGAGCTTCTCTCAAACGCGGCTGTGCGCGAGTCAGAGAACCTACCACACCCTGGAAGACTTTCTCTTTCAACTGTGCTAGAAGATGCACTTCTAAGCTCAGAACATCAGACAGCGAGCTCTAAGCTGAGTCCTCAGACGGACAGACAAACCTGGGGCGCGCGGGCTGGGGGTGGAGCCGGCCTGTTTCTGGGTACACTCGCACTCCATGCTACTGGCCCGAGTCTGGCTTATTGTATTTGGTTTTTGAGTTTTTGTTTGTTTCCCTTTTGCTCAATGCATCCTGATGCTAAACCCACTGGTCCTGAACACCGGCCGTTGGGCTGGCTGGCTGGCTGTCAAGACAGGCAGGTGACTCCTGCCTCAGGCCCCCAAGGGGCTGGGACAAGTACACTCCGTCACACCCTGCCAAGGTACAGTGGTGATATTCTTTCACACATGTGCTTTTCACATGACAGAATCACAGCACCCCCGAAACTTCACACTGTACATTTCTTATTTAAAACTTTAAGTCCCACAATGCACAATACTAACTTTTACAAGCTAAAATACGGCAAGAATTTCCTTTGTCCTTCAGCACATTATCTGTACAGAAAGCATGTTCACCTAACAAGCCACCTGCCATGTTACATGCAGAACAATAAAAGCATTTCTAACTTGTCATTTTTGTTTACTGCTTCTCATTCTTATCAAGAGAGAACAGCTAAAGCAACAAGTGGAATCTGTAGCATGTATGATATGCTACCCCTGAAATAAAACCCAAGGAGAGTGCTCAGCTCCTGTGCCAGGCTGGGAAGGCTTTATTCCTATTAATTTCTTTTTTTTTCCCCAGCACTTTATACATATATATATATATATATATATATATATATATATATATATATATTCTTTTAAGAAAATAAAATAAGATACAGAATTTCAAAATAAGATGACAGGCTATTCACAATAGTTACTACATTGCATATTGTCATCTTCGCAGTAGTTGTGCAGGTTACCAGATACAGGCATATAAAGTTGACCAAACAATATAAGCACTAATTGTTCCTCTCAAGAAACTTAAATTAGTAGTACAATTACCTTAGCTATCTTACAGGTGTGCATTTGCGTGTGTGTCTGTATATTTTTCCCTCCTCCTTCTTTTTTCCTTTCCCCATCCCAGTTGTTCTTTCCTTTTGAGCAGTTTCTTTCCCCTTTCACAACATCTACAGTATCTTTTCAACACTATGGACTCTTATAGTTTCTTACACTAGGGAGAGAATACAATGTTTACACAAGTGAGTCTGATTTATATCATCTATGAGTATGGTCTCTAGTTGGATCCATTTACGTATACAAGCCTAGAGTTTATCTTTCTTTATGGCTGAGCAATATTCCATTGCAGAAAAATACTGCATCTTTTTCATCTATTCCTCAGTTGATGGACATTTGGGTTGTTCCGAGATTCAGCCACGACAAATTGTGCCGCTATACATACAGTGCATATATAGCACTGTGGTGTGATGTTTTGAATTCCTCTGGGAGGATCCCAGAGGGAAATATTTTGATCAAATGGGACAATATTTTATTTGTACCTCATTCATGTTAGTAAATTTTCAACTAATAGTTTTCATGCTTAAAACCTAAACAAGGTCTTGCAAGAACAGATTGACAGCATTGCCCTATTGCCAGGTCCTTCCTACCCTCTCAGGTCACGTAAGCAATACTGGCCTACGAGTCACTCATTTCTACCCCTTACCCATGCCAGGCATGATTACTCAGTGGCAGCCCCGGTCCTCCAAAAAGAACAGAGCTCAGAAGCCCCACGTGGCCTCCCAGGCCACACGCGGGAAAGGCAGCAGAGCTGGCTGGCAAGAGAAGCCTGTGGCCCTCGTGCCTCAGAGGCAAGGAGACGCAGAGCTCGGTAATACTAGGGTGGGGACACCAGGAACCCCACTTAGTGCAGACCTTTCCCACTCATTGAGAATTTCACAAGTTCACCTAAGAGAAACTTAATTACGATGGACAGTCTTCTGGTACGTTTACTCAGGTTGGGCTTCCCTAATCCAAAACTGAAGCATTCTAAAATTTAAAAGCTTTGAGAGCACTGACACAAGCAACAAACAGAAACTTCCCACCTGACCTCATGCGACAGGCCGCCATGAAGACGCAGGTGTGCGACATGGCTTACACCGTGGCCCCCAAGCACACGGGCGTGGTGGTGCAAGCCTGTAATCCCAGGTCTAAGGAGGCTGAGGCAGGAAGAGCGTAGGTTCAAGGCCATGCTGGTCAGCTTAGGGAGATCTCGTCCCAAAATAAAATTTAAAAAGGGCTGGGACTGTAGTTCAGCAGTTGGACACACATCTAGCATGTATAAGGCCCCGGGTTCAAACCTCAGTACCAAAACATAAAAATCTCCAGGCTCTTCTGCTGCAATGTACGAACTGTTTCACATACAAAGAAATCAAACCTTTTATAAAATTATCTTAACACATGTGTATAAGGTGTATATGAAACATCAGTGAACTTCATGTTTAAACTCGGGTCCCTAAACTCAAAGTACCTCATTATGTACGTTCAAATATTCCAGAATC
>PVKN010021891.1:0-15366 GCA_004027915.1 Capromys pilorides
TTTTGTTGTTTTCCTTATCCTAGCTTTCCCTGACCTTTGAACAGATTATTTCCCTTCCACAGTATCTGTTGTGCCTTTCAGATTTTATATACTCTTTCTGGTTCTCACACTAGGTCGACAATACAATGTTTTCACACGTGGGTCTGATTTATTTCACTTATGAGTATGGTCTCTAGTTATTTTCCTGAATTGAAGTACTTATAATATTTGAGCTTGCATCAAGTATGAAAAGGTCCTTTAAACTATATTCTCCAAATACAGCTTCTCTAACAGCAATGGAACCCCCACCTCTGACAAAAACAAACAAACAGAAAAAGGGCGATATAAATAGAGGACCACTTTGTAGTGGAAAAAATATGTAGGTATATACAAAATAGGATAGGTGTACAGCTTTCTCTTAGTTCAATGAGAAGAAATGTTTGCACTAATACTGTTTAGACAAGATATCATATCTGCATCTTGTCTTCTGAATAACTAGTAGAAAACAACAATATGCAATGTATTAATTATTATAACTGTCTTATTAACCTGTCTCACTTGAAACTGTCTCACTTGATTTCTAAGATCATTTCTCTGGCCTTTCTGAGGTGCTGTGCACCACTGGGTATTGTTTCAATTAATTCCTCTTTAATCATTTAGCCAGACAATGTTATCTATACTGAGAACCTTGACTGTTCAGGTAGAGTGTAGAAATACTTGAAATTAATCCTGGAAAACAGATTTCGTACAACAGAGAAATGATGTACATTATTCACCTTTGTGTTCCTATAATAAAATACTTGAGATAATTAATTTATAAGGAAAAGAGTTTATTTTGATTCAGCTGTTTTCCAATGATTGCATAGACCTCTTTTTAAAGACTCTGATGGGAATTCTGGATAGTAATGGAAGGCAACATGTTGTAGAGAAAACTGTTGAACTCCTGAACAAAAAATAAAGAAGGGAACAATATCTGAGTTCCACATTGCCCCTGTAGGGCACACCCCAGTGACCTATGGATTTACCAGTAGGCCCTACCTCCTATAGGTCTACCACCTCTCAATATCACCATGGTAGAAACTAGATCTTTGGCACCATTCAACATCCAAACAATAGCAATTTATAATCCATTTGAGTCAAAATGATAAAATAGAGAGTTGTAAATGAAAAAATGGATATTGGACAAGGGGCCACATGTCTTGCTCTTTTCTCTCACCCAACAGAGTTGGCTGCAAAATGAAATGAAAACAAAACATATAAAAATTCTAAGTTCAAGGAAAGAGATGTGTGTCTACTTCTTCTCTGGAGTGCTAGCTGGAGGGTCCCTCCAATAGGATTTCCATATTGCCAGGAGAGGAATGTCACTATGTACCAGACAGAGAACAGGCCTGAAGCAGCCCATCTGGGAAACCAGACAGCACCACTGGAATTTGTATCTGTCCAGCAGGGAAGAGGATAGTCTCAAACTTGTGATGGTTCAACTTTCAATTTTTTTTGTCTTGACAATGATACGAAGGCACTATGCAATTCAGATGTTTTCCACTGTTTTGTGATTCTAGGCAGATCCTAGTCAACCACCTGATCACAAGAAAACAACTAACACTCTTCATTGTGTTGAATTGCTAATATAAGATGTGCAACAGGTTAGATGTATTAATTGCTTTTGTAATTTATGCATTTTATTATGCAATTTATTTATGAATTTTCAATTTAAAGTAGACTTATTGGAACACAGCTTATTTTAAGTTGAGAGGCATTGGTAGATAATTTTTCTGATATTGATGAACTCAAGTTCAGAAAAAAATCTTAGTGGTATTTTGGAATATTTGAAATTTGTGACTACTATGACTTGTGTTTAGATGTCCCTCCAAAGCCTCAGGCAGTCATTGGTGGAGATTTATGGGAAGTGGGTGGATGTAGAACATGTTATGCAGGGATTAAGGATATGTGATTACTAAGCTAGTCTACTTATTGGTTTGGCACCTACCCTTAGACAGGTAGCCTAGATAGAATGAAAAAGGGGGTTAAAGAAGCTATTGTTATCACTAGGTTTGCTTGCTCACATTGTGACCTATAGATAACCATTTACTGTTTCTCCACTGCAATACCTGTGTACCATGCCACTGTATCTTATAGCCAGCTGACTATGGACTGAAATCTATGCAAACATAAACTATGTTAATCTTTCCTCATTTAACTTTGTGTGTCAGGTATTTTTTTTCAGCAATGAGAAAAAATAGTTAAGAAGTGACCCTTGATTGAGAAAAGCAGATTGCATTGAGTCAGGCTTTCAATATATGCTAAGGTGGTGGAAAATACCATCCTGGTTTGGAGCATCACATAGCTTTATCCCTGAGCTACATTTCCCCAGTGGCAGGAACAAACTGGCTTTTAGATTTTTGAAGATGGTGTTAGCTCTGGGACATGCACTTTTATACAACTAAGACATAGCTATGTTGGTAAACAGTTGAGTTATGGTACCCAGAAAAGTCTGGTAGGTATGGTGAAAATTAGAGGGGGATAGAAGTGATCCAGAGGCACAGTGGAGCTGATGACAGAGAGACCTACAGAGGCATGTGGAAACTGTAGTCCTTTTTTCTTGTCATTTTGTACTCAGTAATTTTCAGAATTTAAAGATCTTTCCCAGATACACTTGAAGGTGGCTGTTGAGGTATTTGTTGCTTCTTGTTATGGGTTTGAAGAGTTTCTTAATTAATTAAGTATACATGGATCTGGCAAACAAGCACTTTAAATGCAGAATCACTTGCCATTTCCTATCACCAGGACATTTTTTGAGATACGATTTTCTGAAAAGTAGGAAGACATAATGAGGAAATGGCCTGGATGGGAAATTGTATTGTAATTTGTCTAATCACAAGGAATCCTTGACTTTGGGCCTTTTTAAAGTACTCGTGAAGGCAGTGGAAATAGCTCAGCAGCATAAGTGCCTGCCTGGCAAGTACAAGTTTCTGAGTTCGATCCTCAGTACTACAAAACAAACAAACAAACAAACAAACAAACAAATAAATACACATAAGCCTGAGAATTGCCCCAACAAGACTAGCATGATGAACAGAAAGAAACAGCAAGATTAATAAAAAGTCCTGATTCTCTTGTTTCCCTGTGTGCCAACACATGTTCATCCTCTCAAGGGCTAGTTTCTTTTGAGCATAACTCTATATATATCTATGCTACTTCAGAGTGCTACTGTGGGGGTGTCTGCTGTCCTGCCCTAACCCTGGAGCCTGAACATGTGTGTTATGTATTGGAGTGGGAATCAGATGAGAGTAGACCTAGAAAGATGACTTGAAAGTACATCAGAAGATTCTGGTAAAGCTGATTTTTCTTTCTGAGATTAAGTTCAGTGTTTTGGTCTGTGCTGGAGTGGAAATGGAAGCCAGACACAGTCTAGACCACATCAAAGTAGATTGTTGTCCCCTTTGAAGGAGGTTTAGAGGATCAATCTGCTTAATTAGGGGATCATCAGATTGAGTTTAATTTGATTTGAGAGGGACCCCATTTCCCCTCCAAAGAAAATTCATGAAACCTGTGCTGGTTTGAATCTGCCCTACTTGAGGAGCTGAGGAGGTGGAGTCATTCTAGTCTTCTGCGATGTGCTTGGGGAAAACACTGACTCAGCTGAAAAGGCTCATCCTTGATTTTGTGGCATTGAATATTTAATCACAACACTACAATGAACTTTTTGTAAATAGTTTTGGCCAGTTCCCTTGCTGCAGTTTCTCCTTGGGGTCACAAGCACTTACTAGCCAGATCCTTCTTTCATGCAACTCTCTGAAAATTAATTGAACATGGACTTTCACATTTCCATGCATAAAATATATCACAAGTGCCTAAAACACTGCTACTTCAATGATTTTATATATATATATATATATATATATATATATATATATATATATATACATACATATATACATTATGTACTTGCCAGGCAGGCACTTATGCTGCTGAGCTATTTCCACCGCCTTCACGAGTACTTTAAAAAGGCCCAAAGTCAAGGATTCCTTGTGATTAGACAAATTACAATACAATTTCCCATCCAGGCCATTTCCTCATTATGTCTTCCTACTTTTCAGAAAATTGTATCTCAAAAAATGTCCTGGTGATAGGAAATGGCAAGTGATTCTGCATTTAAAGTATATATATATATATATATATATATATATATATATATATTCTGAACGGTGTGCCTCTGCCATGTCCAAAGTTAGCACCCAGATGGTTAACTTTATTCTTTACAATTGACTTTCTGGCATCATGTGGAAATAATCTCAGTGTAGCCAAAAGACCCAAGAGCAAGCCAAATACATTAATATATATATTAATTTCCAGGGTCAGGCATATGTTGTGCTGGGGATCAAACCCTGGACCCTGTGCTTGCCTGAGCAGGCACTTAATCTTCTGAGCTATCTCTCTAGCCTTTCAATGCCATCTTATTTCCAAATTTTAATTGAAATATATCCTTTATTGACACTGATAATTCTTAAAATAATCATGAGAAAAGTTTAATTCAGTCAAAAGGAGTGTTGCTTGATCTTGGGTCTTTTAGCTACACTGAGACTAGGTCCACGTGATGTCAGAAAGTCAATTGTAAAGAGTTAAGTTAAACATTTGGGTGCTAACTTTGGGTATGGCAAACGCAAATCATTCAGATGATTACATTATATCTTCTTCACAATTATGTCTGGGATGTACTTTGTGTGCTTGAGTGTTGCATTGTATTTTTGTGTGGATTTCTAACTTGTACATGACTAATTCTTCTTTGAGGATATGTTCAGACTTCAAACTCAACTTTGAAAATTTTCTCTCCCTGGTTCTAGGATTGCGAATTCAGATTTCTAGTTTTCATTTTTTCCTTTGATGCCTTATACCTTTCATTCCCTATGTCTCTCACAATGTGGCTGACACTGGATGGACTGAAGTAATTAATCCTCAGGCCCCCAAGAGCCAGCTCCATCTCAGCAGAACCTGCTACTTCTTTATTCCTTGTTTCTCCTAACCTCAGATCTTGCCTTTTACACACCTGACATCTGGCAGCCATTCTGCATTTCATTCCATCACCAAGGGGACACACCCAGGTAAACCAGAAATGGCAGATATCTTGTTTGAGAGACCAACTTTAAGGAGGCCACAATCTAGAAACTCAGGCAATGGCATAATGAACAGGTTAGCCAGTCTAGGAAGCAGCTTTCCTCTGTGTCCCACCACTAAATTCTATTGACTTGACCATCACCCTTACAAGGATATGTAACTTTAAAAAATACACATACTGAAATTTACTATTTAAATAACTTTGCATTGTACAGTTTGGTGGCATTAAACACATATACATTGTTTTAAAGACATTCTCAGTATCTATTAACAGAAACCTTCATCTCGCAAAATGGAAATTCTGTGTCCATTGAGTAGTAACCTACTATCCTCTCATTCTCTTAGTCCTTGGAAATTATCTTTTTAATTTCTCCCTCTATAGTTTTGATTACTCTAGGATACTATATAAGTAGGATTGTTCAGTGTCTGTTCTTTTGTGACTGGCATATATCATATATCATATGATGTATATTATATACCTTACAATATGTACTATTGTAACATATAATATATAATTATATTTTTCTCCTGATTCATTGACATGATAGAATATGTCAGCATTTTCATCCTTGTTAGAGGTTTATAATATTCCCTCCTTTGTATATGCTGCATTTTGTTTATCCATTCATACATTGATAAACAGTTGGGTAAAGGAGTACATATTTTATGTTTGTGCAATGCTTAGGGGATTAATAAGGTAATCGAAACATCATGAATTTTATGGTCAGATAGGCTTGAATGCCATGTATGGCCCTGTTATTTATTAATGTGATTTAAAAATACTTTTCTTTTTAAATAGCACTTTAAAAGGTAAAATATACATTGAAGACAAAAGCTAGAATAAATATAAAGGTTTAATTTAAAGGGTTTATTTAATTTGTGGTGCTAGGCAGCACTTATTCCACTGAGCTATTTCCTCAGTTTCTCAAAGGCATTTTCTAACTCAGATGCTTTGTAACTCAGGTATTTTCTCTCTTCTTTTGGGCACTGGGAACTCAGGACCTCACATAACTCAGGTATTTTATAACTATAGAGATGATTGGTTACTGAAGGAGTAATAGTGATGGAAATATTGATCAATGCCTAAATTGATTTCTTACCTTTACCTAAGGAAAAATAGACTCTTTTTGGTCCAGCTCCAAACCAATGGTGTCGGTTATTCAAAATTATGGGGCAGACTTTTCCTAGGGCTGTAACAAAATTATAAGAAATTATGTCTTATATGACTTATAAGAAATTACAAGATTCATAAGAAATTATAAATCTTAATTAAATAACAAAGGGAAAGAGAAAGATGTGAGCTACTGATTTTCTGGCAGAGCAATAGGTACTTTCTAATATGTTAATTCCTATGATTATCTTCTATATGGTGTGATATCTAAATTCTCAGAATAGGAAACTGTAACTAAAATTTATATTTTAGGAGTTAGAGCAGAACCAGGAAGAGACAAGCCCTGAAGTCAGGCACTGCCAAGTGAATTTGACAGAGTAGAGCCAGGAGAAGGAGCATAGTCTTAAGGTGAGGACCTGCTTGTTGAGTTCAGCAGAGCCATGGACAGGAGGAGGGGGTGAGGCTTGCAGCTGAACACATTAGCTAAGGCATACTGATAGGCCAAGTGGGGCTCAGATTGCAACGCAGACCTAGGGAAGGATCATCATGGCACTGACGTGGCACAAAGTAACTTAGGTGAACTAGCTTGCCTGGAAAACTCTAGGTCCATGAAGGGGAGAGGCCTAGACATAACTCAGGGTAACAAGTTTACACATGAGTTAAAATTTACAATCTGCTTTGATCTGTTTTGTTATATAGCTATAGTGTTTGCTCCTATGGTCTATAATACAAAACCATTAGTTACAAAGTTCGTCAATTTATTTCTATTCTTTATATGCTTGGTACAGGGTCTCAGGTCACACTATGTAACACAGACTCATAGTGATCCCTCTGTTTTCTGCCTCCCCATTGCTGGGATTATAGGTGTGCATAACAACTCCTAGTTTGGGTGTTTGACTCAATGTGGCCTGTGCCACATTATTTAAAAGTTAATGCAGCTGGCACAGCTTGCCTAAGCAGGTGTTTAGTGCACTGAGTTATCTCGCCATCCCAAAGTTTGTCTATGTCTAAATTTCACTTGCTGCTGTTAGTATTACTAATTCTACTACTCTAAATAGGATATTATATCTGCATTAATGAATTGTTTTCCTTTGGGTAATAACATTGAGAGATGCTTGGGTAACAACTTCATGAAAGCTCTATACTGAATGACAGAGGACAGTGCCAAATGGAAACCCGTAGCAAACTCTCAATCAATATAGAAGGCAAAATTTTTTTTTTTTTTTTTTTGTATTTTAGGAAAAGTCTATAGGGTGTTCAGGGTCCACTACTACATTGGACTCATAGTGATATGCCTATTTACAGCCTCCTAAGAGCTGGGATTACAGGTTTGTGCCACCATGCCCAGTCTTAATTGCCATCTCAGCACACCCCAGGGGTGGGACCAGCAAGGCAGACCTGGGGATTGAACCCCCTACCCCTGCACCTGCTTGCAGGCACTTTAATTGCTGAGCTATTTGGCCAGCTCTGAGAAGGCAAAATCTTGAGATACACACAAAATCAAGAATCTATGACACAGGAGAGTTACTTATAGAATAGACTATTTACAGAAAGGTTGTGATTGCGGTGATACAGATACCTACTATCAAATGTTCACAAGTAGTATCACAGAGGTAAAAATAGAGTTCTTCCCAAAATAGTAAGTGACAAAACCAACGGAAGTAAAGAAACAACTGCAGAAGGGTATAGAGGAAATCGGATCAGAGATAATCTCCCAAGTAAAAAAGAAATAACTATAAAGAAAGCAGTACTAAGCATTTCTAAAAGAGACATTGATTAAAAAAAGAGGAGAATAGAAACTGATGGAAACCTTGAATGAGCAATATAGGAAAGAAATAGAATGCATGAAACAGATTCAAAGAGAAATATAGGAAATTAAAAGCTCCATTAAAAGTTGGCAAAACCATTTGAATGAAAGTGAAGATAGACTTTTAGACCTTGAAGACACCATTGCAGCTATCGAACAGGTAAGGAAAAATTTCTTAAAAACAATAAGGATCCAGGAAATAATAATCCAACATCTGCAAGACAGTGCAAAGAAACAACATAAGACTGATAGGCATCATTGAGAAAGAAGGAGCCAACACAAACAACGTGAAAAGGATATGGGCAGAAGTAAAAGCAAAAAGCTTCCAAAATACATGGAAACCGTCTGACGTTCAGTAAGAGAGGCATGTAGAACTTCAAATAGCACCAACCATAATAAATTAGTCATATTATTAAAATCGCAGAAATTTAGCATAAGAACATACTAAAAGCTGCTAGTGAAAAGAAGCAGATCACATTTAAAGGAAAACCCATCAGAATAACAGCAAATTTCTCAGCACAAATCACCAAGTCAAGAACAGCATGCTGTGAACTATTCCAAGTCCTACAAGAAAACAAATTCCAATCCAGACTGATATACCCTGCAAAACTCTATTTAAAAGTTAATGGAGAAGCAAAATATTTCATGATGAGAAAAACTAAAGCAAATAATGATGACCAAACAAACACTACACAGAGTACTAAAAGATATTCTAGAAAGGGATCAAAGTGACCACAGTTCCAGAAACAATAACAGAAAGTACCTACCACACAGGAAAAACAAATAGAATCAGGAAAGGAGGGAACCAACAGCAGGAAAATAACATGACAAACATAAGCCAACACATATCAATCATAACAACCAATGTAAATGAACACAATTCACCAATTACAAGGAATAGCCCGGCAGAGTGGATCAAGAACAACCCCCCCAAACAATATACTATATACAAGAAACACATTTAATCCATAAAGAAAGTAATAGGCTAAAAGTTAAAGGATGGAAACAATACCACATGTGCCACAGTGTCAGAAAAAAAGCAGGGATAGCTATCCTATTAACAGACAATCTTAACTTCAAGCCAAAAGTGATACAATGAGATTAAGAAGGTCACTACATATTAGGGAAAAAAAATCAAGAGGAAGAAATAACAGTCATAAATATGCATGAAACAAATATGTGTTCACCCAATTATATAAGACAAATTTTAATGGACATGAAAAATCTAACAATCAATAACACAACATAAACAGGGAACCTTAATACCCCCTTAGTTAAAAAAGATAGGTCAAGTAGACAGAAAAAAAAAAAGAAAAGAAAAACAAAAAGGTAGCACAACTGAAACAAACCTTTAAACAAATTGACATAGTGCACATTCACATAGCATTGCTCCCAATAGCATCTGAATACACATTCTTTTCAGCTGCACATGGATGTTCTCTAAAATAGACCACATACTAGTCTATCAATCATGCTTAAGTAAATGCAACTAAATGGAAATTATCCCATGCATATTACCTGACCACAATGCAATGAAGCTGGAAATTAATGATAAAAGAAACTACAACAACCCTATAAACACATGAAAATTAAATAACACCCTTCTCAGCAACTAATGGGTTGTAGATGAAATTAAGCAAGAAATTATACAGTACCTACAAGCCAACAAAACTCAAACACAGCTTACTGGAATTGGTAGGATGCAGTGAAAGCAGTTCTCAGAGGGAAATTTAAAGTAGTGAACACATACATTAGGAAAAAAGAATTGGAACAAATGAATACTCTAAAGCTATGCCTCAGGCTTTTAGAAAATGAAGAGCAACCTAAGCCCAAAGCACAAAGATGGGAGGCCATAAAGATCAGAGCACTCGGGGCCAGAGAGACAGATCAGTGGACTAAAAACCTGCTTAAGCAAGCTTAGGCAAGCTCAGAGACCATGGTTCAATCCCCTGCAACACATACAGGGCCAGCCCTGCCCCTAGGGTGGGCTGAGCCAGTCACAGCCCAGGTGTGGTGGCACACACCTGTAATGCCAGTGGTGGGGAGGCTAAAAGCAGGAGGATCACTATGAGTCCAAGATGAATAGAAAGATCCTACAACAACAAAATACATTTTTTAAAAAAATCAGACTACAAATTAATGTAATTGAGACAAAGAAATTAATACAATTGAGACAAAAAATACAGAGAATTAATGAATCAAAGAACTGGTTCTTTGAAAGATTAAGTAAAATTGATAAATCCTGAGGCAACCTTATCAAAAAGAGGAAAGAAAAAAAACTCAAATCCAAGACATAAGGAATGAAAAGGGTAAAATTATTATGGATCTTATTGGAATTCAGATAATCAATAGCTATTTGGAAAATATTTACTGTGGTGAACCAAATACACAGAACAAATGCACAGATTCCTAGATAGGCACAAATTACTAGAACTGAATCAAGAAGATATGAAAACTCTAAATAACCCTAAGTCAGTCAATGAAACTGAAAATGTAAAAATCAGAAACAAAAACTTACCAACAATAAAAGCCCAGGTCTTGAAGGATTCACAGCTGAATTCTGTAAGAAATTTAGAGAAGATGTAATCCTAATACTCCTGAAATGCTTCAATGAAATTGAAAAGGCAGAAATACTCCCAAACTCATTCCTGGAGGCAAGTATTATACTAATACTAAAACCAGAATAGACTCAACCAAACAAAGAGAATTATAGGCCAATCTACCTCATAAACATAGATGCAAAAATCCTCAATAAAATACTAGCAAATTCAATGCAGCACATTGTCAGGAAGATTATACACCATGACCATGTCGGATTCATTCCAGGAATGAAACAATGGTTCAACATATGCAAATCTGTAAATGTAATACACTATATCAATAGAGCCAAATCCAAAAACTACATGATCATCTCAACAGATGCCAAAAAGGCTTTTCACAAGTCCAGTGCTTATCCATGATCCAAGCACTGCAGTAAATTGGAATAGCTGGTCTGTAACTCAATCTGAAAAAAACAATGACCAACAGTCAACATCATTATGTTATATTATATTATTTATTTATTTTTATTGCTAGCTCAGCCTGCCCTGGGGGTTGGTTGGTGCAACATGTGGTGCCAGGCATTGAACTGCGGTCTCTCTGGTTGCCTAAGCTTTCCTAAGCAGGTGCTTTAGATCGCTGAGCCATCTCTCCAGCCCTGCCAACATCATTTTAAACAGAGAAAATCTGAAAGTTTTTACTCTACAATCAGATGCAAGACAAAGATGTCCAATATTACCACTGCTACTCAATATAACTCTGGAAACATTAATTAGATCCATTAGACAAGAGAGAGAAATAAAAGGAATAAGAATAGGTAAGGAAGAAATTAAGCTATCGTTATTTGTAGATGATATCATACTCTTCTTTGAAGTCCTAAAAACTCAACCAAGAAGGTTATGGAATGAATAAACAAATTCTGTAGCATAGCAGGATACAAATACAATACCTAAAACTGAATAGTATCCTTTTATAACAAATTTGCTGAGAGAGAAATTAGAGAAACAAAGCTCCTTACAATAGCATCCATAAAAATGAAATACTTACGAAGCAATCTAACTATGGAATTAAAAGATATATGTGATGAAAATTACAGTAATATAAAGAAGGAGATCGAAGGAGAATTTAGGAAATCAAAAGATATTCCTTACTCCTAGATAGGAAGAACCAACATTGTGAAAATGGCCATACTTCCAAAATTGTTATACACACAATGCAATCCCTATCAAAATTCCACCAACATACCTCATAGATCTAGAGAGAACATTTCTAAACTTTATTTGTAGCCACAAACGACCTAGAATAGCAAAAGCAATCCTGGGCAACTAAAGCAAGGCAGGAAGCATTACAATCACTGACTTGAAATTACACTACAAAGATACTATGATAAGCTGAATATGGTATTGATAAAGATAGACCTGAGGATCAATGGAACAGATTAGAAGATGAAGACACAATTGCAAACACACTCAGCTGTGTTATATTTGATAAAGGGACTAAAAATCTCACTGGAAGAAAGATAATCTCTTTAATAATTGATGCTGAAAAAACTGGCTTTCCAGGACCCCTGTCTGTGAACACTGACTGACCCAGGCCTATGCCAGCCACTGGCCCCTGTTTGCCCAAAGCTGACTGACCTGGGCCTGTGTCCAGGTAGGAACTGTCCACTGGTGTGTGCTCCCGCGTGGCCAGCCACTGAACCCGGCCCCCGCCCATGAACACTGACCCTGACTTAAGCTGGGGACCTCTCAGCCTCTGCCAGCCTGCCAACAACAAGAGCCTGACCACCGCCCGCGAATACTGACCCTGGATAAGGCCAGGACCTCGCAGCCTCCACCACTCCACTGATGTGCTCTCCAGCATGCCAGCCACCAGAGCCTGACACCCGGCCCCCCCAACACTGACTGACCTAGATCTACACCAGCCACGGAACCCAGCCCCAAGCACCCATGCTGACCTACTGGGGCCTATACCTGCCCGGGACCTATCCACTGTATGTGCTCCCATGCATCAGCCACCAGAACTCGGCGCCCACCTGTCAACACTGACCCACCTGGGCCTGTGCCCAGGTAGAAACTATTCGCACCAGCAGCCACTGAAACCCTCCCCGCCCGCCCAAGCTGATGGACCTGGGCCAGGGCCCAGGTAGGACCTCTCCTCTGGCATGTGCTCCAGCACCACCAGCCAATGGAACCCCGACCCTGCCTGCTCACACTGACCATCCTGACCTGAGCCCAGTTGCAGCAGGAAGAAGCTGAGAATAGCAGCCAGACCTAACCATGCACATCTGGAAGGGATCCAGACTGGTAAATCCAGACCCAAATTTTGATAGGCCTAGCAGTATAACTTCACCAAAGTGTGGAGTTCATACAAAATGATAAAGAGGAGCAAGATGTAATCTCAGGTCCTGAGTCCACCCAGAACAAATACAGGAGACAATACCATTGAAGAAAATGGGAATCAGGCAGCCGAAATCTCTGAACTGGTAACATCTGGGGTAGATAGACAAGTGGAGAAATGTATAGAGGAGCTCAGAGCAAAGATAACATCTGAAGTAAAAACAGAAATGCATAAATTAATAGAATTGGATGTGGAAAAAGAACTGCAGAAACATATAGAGGAAACCAGAACAGAAATAATCTCTGAAGTTAAAAAAAACAAAACAAAAAAAACGACATCTCTAATGCAGTAACATCTAAAGTATGGGAACAACTACAGAAAGATAGAGAGGAGATCAGAGCAGAAATAATCCCTGAAGTTGACAAAGAAAGGAAAACTATAATAAAAACTTAAATGCTACTACAGAAGACACTGATAAAAAATTAGAGAATAGAAAAATAATGGATTCCCTGAATGAGCAAAATAGGAAAGAAATAGATTGCATGAAACAGTTTCAAAGAGATATACAAGAAAATAAAATCTCAATCACAAGCTGGCAAAACCATATGAACGAAAGTGAGGATAGAGTTTCAGATCTTGAAGACACAGTCATCACAGCTAGTGAAAAGGTACAAAAGATTCTCTCAAAAACAACTAGGATGCAGCAAAAAATAATTCAGCATCTGCAAAATGATGCAAAAATGAACAATGTGAGATTAATAGGAATCAATGAGAAATAAGGAGACAATACAAAGGATATAAAAAGAATATGGGTGGAAGAAATAGCAGAAAACTTTCCAAATATGAGAAAACAATTGGATATTCAGGTAACTGAAGCATATAGAACTCCAAATAACATCTACAAGACTAAAACCACACCCAGACATATAATAATTAAGATCCCAGAAATCAGACAGAAGAATAATATATTAAAAGCTGCTAGAGAAAAGAAAGAGGCCTCATTTAAAGGAAAATCCATCAGAATAATGGCAGATTTCTCTTCACAAACCATGAAGTCAAGAAGAGTATGGAGCAGAGTACTTCAAGTACTTCATGCAAACAAATTTCAGCCCAGACTGCTATACCCTGCTAAACTCTCTTTCAAGTATGAGGGAGAAGTGAAATACTTCCATGACAAGGAGCAACTAAAGAATTTCATAATGTCAAAGCAAACCCTACACAGACTACTAAAAGATATTTTAGAGAGGGACCAAAATGACCCAAACTGTACAAATGAGAACAAAAAGAGCCCACAAAATAGGACAGCCAATTAAACACAGGAGAGAAAGTATTAAACACTAGTGACTAAAAGACAAGTCAATCATAAGTCAATACATTTCAATTATAACCATCAATGTAAATGGACTCAGTTCTCCAACTCAAAGAAATAGACTGGGAGAGTGGATAAGGAAGCAAAATCCAACAATATGATGCATGCAAGAAATGCACTTAACTCATAGGCCAAAAGTGAAAGGATGGAAAGCAATACTGTACGTCCCGGCACCACAAAAAAAAAAAAAAAAAAAAAGCAGGTGTAGCAATGCTGTCTGCAGACAGTGTAAACTTTAAACCAAGATTTATCAAACAAAACAAAGAAGGCCATTACATACTGGTTAGGGGAAAAATTCAAGATGAAAAAGTAACACTCGTAAGTATATATGCACCCAACATGGGAGAACCAGGTTATATAAGACAAATATTAAAAGACAAATCTTAATGCACATGAAAAATCTAATATCCAATACAACCATCTTAATAGGAGACTTTAACACCCCTTTATCCCAAAAAGATAGCTCAAGCAGACAAAAAGTTAGCAAAGAAGTCACATAACTGAACCAGAACTTGGAAGAACTAGACTTGGTGAACATACACAGAGTATTCTACACAACCACTTCTGAATATAAATTTTTTTAGCTGCCCATGGGACATTTTTCCAAAATAGACCACATTTCTGCATAGGTCATGCATAAGTATATGTAAAAAACAGAAATTGCCCTATGCATATAATGTTACCATAGTGCCGTGAAACTGGAAATAAATGACAAAAGAAACCACAAGAACCTCAAAAATACGTGGAAATTAAAAAATACCCTTCTCAGAAACTAGTGGGTTACAGATGAAATTAAACAAGAAATTAAACAATATCTTGAATTTAATGAAAATTCAAACACTACCTATCGAAATTTATGAAATGCAATGAAAGCAGTTCTTAGAGGGAAATTTATAGCTCTGAATTCACACATTAAGGAAACAGAAGAGGAACAAAAAAATAGTCTCATGCAGCACCTAAACCAACTAGAAATGGAACAGCAAACAAAATCAAAAGCCCAAAGATGTGAAGAAATTATAAAGATTAGAGCAGAAATTTATTCAATTGAGATAAGGAAAACAATACAAAGAATTAATGAATGAAAAAGTTTGTTCTTTGATAAGTCCCTGG